>JBAPGN010002372.1:15779-69273 GCA_037355405.1 Vitis amurensis
GAATTTAAATCAATAGGGAACTTCTATTCAATTGTCTCTCTCCTCTCCTGGTTTGGTTCTTCGATATTAAGAACTGAACAACACAGAGGGAGAGAAAAAATACTCATAATCTCTCCGCAGTTTCATTTCTCTCTAGTCTTGTAGTAATGATTGACGATCCCGGTTTCAAACTTGGGCGGTAATGGTGAACGGGTGTGTTCCGGGCGAATCTTCACTCTCTACTTTTCGAAGTGTACGAGGTGCTCCGTTTGTTTTGAATTATGGAATACCGTTCAATTTATCAGGTGTAGTATGTTTTTCTCTTTTATTTTTTGGTGGTTGGTTGTTGCTGGTGGGGAGGTTTTGGTTTTATTTTTTTTTTTGCTTGGAGTCCGGATACAAATTGAAGTGGTTATTGGATTGAAAATTTTTTAGGATGATTTTTATTGGATTTTTTTTTTGAGTTGGATTGATTGGATTTGGTTAGAAGAACAACGTGAAGTTTGTGGGGTAGAATCATGGAGTAAAATATGATTGTGGTGAGAATTTGAGTTTTGTAGGCTCTGAATTTTGATTATTAGTGTTTATGTTATTGATATGGATTGATGATTTCCTGATTACGTTTGATTGAATTCGCTTATTTTTCCACTTATGTTTTTGGTTCATTGAATTTGTGATGAAACTTGAATAATCCCTCATGCATGATAATTGTCTAAGAGTCAATCCTAAATCTTTTCGGGCAAAAGGCATCTAAATTTTTTAATATTTTTAAGAATATGTAAAAAATAAAACAGTGATTCATCTTTAAAAAATAAATATAATATTTTTATAAAATATATATCATGTATTTTATTTTTATTAAATACATTCTATTTTTATATAGATCTAAATATTCATTATTATTTTTATATTATATTTTGCATCAATTTATTAAAACATTCCACAAAAATCATTATTAAGTTAAAAAAATACAATATTATTAAACATAATCCTCACTATTTATCAACAAAAAAAAAACCAATCCATATTGTTAATACTCATACATATGACTCGGTCAAGACCCATTCTCTCCCAAACGTTCTCGCAGGCATTTCTTCTTTCTCCCACTTCCATCGGCAGCTCATGTCATTCTCTCGATAATGCGTGGCTGGAGTCGGCAACTCTGTTCTCCTCATATGTGCTCAATTTCATCTCCGCTAGAAAATTGGGGGATCAGACCTCGACGACTAGAAGATTGAGTCATTCTGTAATGTGTATTTTCATTTTAGTGGGTTTTGATCCTCTCTTTCTCACATTTTACTCCAATTTAGTTTGATTTCATTACAAAAACCAAATAGCTTATGTCTCAACTGATGTTGGAGTTTGTCTCCGTTTCATGGGTTCACTCTTTCAATTCAAGCCGAGTTTGTTGAACAATAATATCAACTCTGGGTATGGTCGGTACAGGCATGGGTCGATGTGGTATGATGGCGAGTAGTACGACGGATTTTGAACCTTAGATATTGACAAGCTCTGAGTTTGAAGAATTGCGATGCCAATCTACAGAGTGAGTAAAGTCGTAAAGGGTTATGTCTACGTAGCCTTTTTATTGCACACAGAGGTGTGAGCAGTAGAAATGTGATAATCATCTTCTTTCATAAATATGGTGTTATGTATCTGAATAAGGTGCCTGCTTGCTCTGTTATTTGCGCCTCTGGGGAGTTATCCCAGGCCTGGTTCGATTGTTTCCTTGGACTTTGAACACCCCTTTTCATCTTTCTTCCATTTTTTTTTGTCTTTAAAAACATGGTTATATTATTGTTGGTCTTTTCTTTTATTTGCATCCTCCACTTTTGATGATAGAGTGATTTTGATCATGAATGCCTTGAATCGGTATAGTGCCTAAATGTCCCTTCCAGTTTTATAGATATGTAAATGATGGCTTTCTTGTCTTGTCTAGGAACCAATAAGTTTATTTTTGGTTGATGTTGAAACAAAGCTTTGTTCTTTGCGTGCCCCAAGGAACACACTATGTTTAAGCTGTAAAGGCAAGGGTACTTCAATCAATGTCCACTTGTAGCACAGCATCGGTGATATAGGTGTTAGCTCTGAAGAGAGGCGAATCATTGACTAGCATTGCGAAGTTGAGGAGTTTGGAATGCTGGAATGAAATCTTACACACATAGCTCAGTGCATGGAAGACTCGTGTAAATCGGCCATACAGCTTGCCATTGGTATGGATATACCGTGCTTCTGCTGTTGGGAGTATTACTCCTTGTTTTCTCACGCTGACAGATTCACAAGGGTCTGCTCTAATGGCTGAAGTTAGTACTTGAATTTTTTGCTAGAAATCTGTATAAATACAAAGCTAAATGGGATGTAATGTAGTACTTTTTTTACATTTGCAGTAATTTAGATTATAAAACCTAACTTTAGATAAGACCTTGGCACATACATTAAAGAGTGAATGCAAAACAGTGCATATATACATGATTCACAGGCTTACTTGAATAAACAATACCAATAGGATAAATCGGTGGTTTTGTGGATATGGAAATTAAGGATACTTTCTCCTTTTGCCTTTTCAGATCAATACAATTTTGATTTTGACAAACACTTCTGTTCCATGCTGAGTCTTCCTTATAAGGGGTCGACTCGTTTACATGGATTCCTGCAGCCGTGATAGGCAACCAAGCAGAGCGCAACTACAGCTACAGCCTGGAGATAGGTGGAAATGGGCAGAAGCCTTACTTTTGAGGGTATCCCACGAAGCATTAGAGAGAGTAAGAGGAGTAGCTTGAGAGTGCGGACAGCTCATTGTGCTGGGAGGCATGGCGTTTTCCTTAGGGGGGGAACGAGAATGCCCATGCTCGGGTTACAGGTCGGATATGAAAGCCCCAGATTCCCAGGGATAAAACTGTTGATTGATGATACAAGGTTTTGAGATTCATCCCTATGTAATTTATTTCTTTTCACTATGTAAACATGTAATTTATTCTTCTTTTCACTCTGTAAACAAAGACGAAGAATCATGAACAGAAATGAAAAAACTGATTGTGTACATTCGTGGATTGAATTAATCCATTCAGTGACACATGATATAAAAATTGTTAATTTACAAATATTATATTATTTTTTTCCTAATGTACTGATTTCATGTTTATACCTAGACCTAGACTCTCTTTTATAAATCCACAAGTCAAATTAATTTTAAATTGGTATTCTCAATGTCCATGTGGGTGGATTTTTTTTTTTTTTTTTGAATAGTCAGATAATTTATAAATACAAGCATTTATAGTTAAGAACTTTTTGTAATAAATAAAAAATAAATAATACCAAGAAAAGTAAAATAGGAACCGTAAAAATAAAATAGAATATTTGGTTAGAAGGGTTAAAATATAGTTGTATTGGAATACAATGTAAAGATTTATTTACTAAATGAGTTGTAATTGTAAATTCACTAAAATGCTCCATTTTATTAATTAATCGAATATTTGGGCCAAAAAAAAGAAGATAATTTCTCGTATTTGGAATAATAATATTCACTTACTCAACAAGTGTAAATATAACTTCAACCTTGATATTTTCTTTATTGTATTTTAGTTTTAATTGTATTTTAATTTTTAAATTTTTTATTTTGTTGTTGATTCAATTATATAAAAACTTTATTCAATTTTGTCAAAAGGAAAAAAAAAAAAAAGACGAAGGAACTTAATAATGTAAATATATATATCATTATTAACCGGTAAGATAGAAAGATTTTATATCCTTGAGGATCTAGAGAATTTTTCTATATCATTTGTATCTTATATTATATAATAAAAATTTATAATATATTTATTTTGTAAAATAGTTTTATTCAAATTTAGAATAATAAATTAATTTTAAATAATTTATTTAATATTATCAAGTAAAAATGGTCATTTCAAAGAATATTATTGTGACTTATATATAAAAATTGTAGTATTTTTAAAATATTTTTAAATGGATAAAATAAAATTGATTTATATAAAAGTTTGAAATTTTTTTTTTTTATATTTTTTCAATTAGTGAAGGAAGAATACCTAGTTTCCCCGTAAATTATAATCTTTGAGATGTCAATAGGATAAATAGATGTAATTCATTGTATTTCTAATATAATTATATGTTTTATAGTTTGATTATTTAAAAAAAAAATTATATAATACTTTTTCTAATTGATTTTAAAATATTTTTTAAAAGATACACTTATAGCATGTTTATGGTTAAAACACAAAGGATTATTAAACAAGTATTATCTAATATTATATTTCCTTATTAGTAAAAAGATTTATATTCAGCATGATCTGATTGATTATCTAGATTTGATTTAAAATTTAGAAATTAGAAACATATTATGACTTTTTTTAACAAATAAAATAAATAATATTGAGAATAGAATAAAAAAAAAATGGTTAATAAATTCTACCTAAATTTTCTGTCAAATTGTAAACAAAAATAAGAATTTAATTATCATCATCAATAAAAAAATATATCATCACCACCATATTAATTTAAAGAATTAAGTTTGAAATTTATTATAGAAATTTCTTTTAGAAAATTTACTTTGAAATAAAAAATTATTTAAAATTAAAAATATTTAAAAAGGGGAACACAATTTTTTATTTATTGATTGTTTCCAAAATTATTTTATTTCTAATGTTTTAATGTTTTTATTATTTTTTAAACTCCAAATTAGATATTTTAGAAAAAAATTAAAATAATAAAAATAAACTAATAAAGTAAACAAGTATATAAAATCTAAACATGATATCATTATTATAAATGATATTTCAATGAATATTGGGATCTATTCAATAAAAATTATGGAAAAATTAAGTAAATATTAAATATTTAAAAAAATTGAAGATTCCAAAGTTGGAGATTTCAAATTTGGAATGTAGTGGGTCCTCGAGAGGCAGTGGCTCCGACGATAGCAACAACTCCGGCATGGTGGTAGAAAGGGAGCAGGCAGAGGGGGGCTAGGGTTGTTGGGAGAGGGGGGAAGGGTTAAAAATGGTTTATATGCAGATTAAAACGGATGTGTTTTGATGCATAAGAATAAAATAAAACTATGAGTAGTAGTGCGATTTAGGAAAATGCTGGTTTGTTCCGATTTAAGGTGTCAACCCCTGGGTTCAGTTAAATGATATCGTGATTGAGAGTCGAAATGGTGAGCGACTCCGGTAGTCGATTGGTCGGACTAGTGGTCCTGATTCGGGTTTTTAAACATTTGATAAATGTCAAATTTTTAAAATTATTTTAAATGAAGATTTTATTAACTGTCATTATTTTTAATTTTTTAGTTCATTTTTAGACTAAAGATTTATGTTATATTTTTTTATATATACTAAAAAAAAATTATGATTTTATTACGATATTAGTATTTATATTTTACTAAAAATTATTCATTTTTTATTTATAATTTATTTTTATTTATAATAAGATTTGATCGATTAAATTTAATTAATATTATATAAATTGAATTTATAATTTTAAAAAATTAAGATAGAAACCTTATTGAGTTTTTTATGTTTTTTTATATTTTTTAAAAATATTTTTAAAATATCTTGCATTTTAAAAAATCTAAAAAAACTCTTCTTTTTGTTAATATTAAGGTTCTTTATAGAAAAAAAAATGAAGATTTTCTTTATAGGATTTTGAAAAAAAAACTCTTCTTTTTGTTAATATTAAGTTTCTTTAACCAGGTAATGCAAGCACAAACATTAAAGGGGTAAGAAGGGGAAAAACATAAAGAGCAAGAATTGACCATTTCCATAAAGCGTTAGAAAAAATATGTCGTAAATGGGGGCTTCTTACATGAGAAAAACTTGTGGACAATTCTATTCAGGTCAATTGAAAGATGTCATCCCTAAAGTCCAGAATATTATGGTATAACATACATATAATAACCTTCATTAGCCAGATTGAAAGATTTTGGAGAACCTACGAGTATCTCACAATACTTAGAAGGGATAAAATTCATCAAATACCTATTTGTTTATACTACTAAATAACTAGTTCACATCGTAATCATAAAAGAGGGACATCACTGCCGTTAACAAAACAGTAGTAAGCAACCAGTGAATCAAAATAAATGGGGAATAAAAAGTAGAGGAGACACAAACCTGAGCATTTTAGAAATTCAAGCACCAGAATGACATGGACAGTTGCAAAAATGAACTTCATTTTAAAGCAGACATAAAAAGTGATTAAGGTCAGCTACATAAACAATTATTTGCCATATATCCAGCTCCACCATAGTTTTAAAAGGTGCGCTTTAAGTGCACCTAGGCTCAAGGTGCAACCACTGCCTAATTATAGCGCCTTGCTTGCCAAGACATACGCCTATTGAAGAGACACTCTGTCAACTTTACTCTTCCTTTTAAACACTTTTATTCTTGAATTTCTAATTGTATATTTAATTTTATGTAATTTCATTACTTTTTTTTATAGAATAACTTCTTTAAATGTTTGGAATCGAATTAGATTTTGAATCATATTGTATAAAATTGATATGTATACTAGGTCGCATTTCACTTCATTTAGGTGCGCGCCTTGTGTTATGCCTTGTGCCAAAGCTGTAGGAGACTTTTGCGCGTTAGGTGCACCTTGCGCCTTTTAAAACTATGAGCTCCATTATCACATAGGGTGCTCCTTCTGGTTCCAACTTCCTGACTCCTAGTTATTCATCGAACCAACTGTGCTCTATCAAGTTCAATTCTTGATTTTCTAACTTTCTGCACCTGATAACAATATTCATAAATATTTCATTTGTGGGAATAATTTGTTTTTGCCTAGCCTTGGTTTTTTTTTTTTCCTCTCGTAAGTCTTTACTGGAAAAGGATTTCTATGTCGTTTTCTTCAGGGAACATGACTAAGGATGGACACCTAGCTGCTAGATGGTGATTGAATTGAGGGGAAAGTTTGAATTTGCAAGAATAACCCATAGACTTATTTTACTTAGGGTTGCAGCAGCTTCAGAGGAATCCAGTGTTCAGCCATGCAATAGATCATAAAGTCTATTTAAAAGCTTAAAAAGACCATCACATTAAATTAGGAAAAAAAACCTGAAGATAGACGCTGAAGCAAATATTTAAAATAATTTGCTTTTGCCATCTGTATAATGTTCTGATCAGAGAATGAAAGATTCTCCAAAAGCTCCCGTGCATCTCTCGCAGCTTGATTATCATCACTGCTTAACATAGTCACCAAGAGGAGTATGCAACCCTGAACCTTCCCAATGCTGTCTCGTACTAAATCACTTTTTGATAATTCCAATAGTAAAGCTACAGCTAGCTTCCTTTCCTCGATACGACGTCCAAGAGAGTGAACAATTGATTCTATTGAATTATCAACTTCAACAATTTTTACCTGTAAGATATTTCAATTCAGGAAAATTATAAATTTTAAGAAAGTCTACAAAACTTACACATAATTTGTCAAATGGAAAATGAATATTATTCTTGTCTTCAATATGAAGACTGCACAGCTACAAGATGTATTCTAGACCCAAAGTAGTAAAGTAGGATGTTCAACAGAATTGATACTTATATGAAGGTGATCCCAAAACATCAAATCCTGTAGGCATTTCTATTCAATATCTGTCAATTGTTTGAAACTAATAGGGTTTAATAAGAATCCAATTTGAATCCAAATCAAAGATAACTGATTTTAACAATTTACATAGTCCAAAAAATATCCTACGTGCATCCAAACCCAATATATTCTTACTGGATCAAATTTGGGGAACCTATATCAGATCTAATAGGGCAGCCTAAAAATGGTATCCGAATTTCATTAATACACGATTTTACAAAATAACAAATTAATATATAAAAAAAAAGAGAAACAATTACTGCAACAGACTAATGTAACTAGAATTGAAGAAAGAAAAACCTTTGTGTCATTGCTATCCTTTGCCAGATACAAAGAATGAGAAGAGCACGAATCCTTATGTCCCGGTTTTTTTCACCAAGAAGTTTAATAAGAGTTGGTGCATAGTTCTCCAGTACTACCCATTCCTGATGAAGGTCCCTTTGTTCACAAAGGTCCTGTACTGTTCCAGGCAATTAAGCACTTCTTCCTCATCTTCTGACAAGAGTTTTGGTTTGATAGAAGCAATTCTAATCATTGTGTTTCTATCCCTCCACTCTTCAATTGATTGCCGTAGAGTTTTGTTGGGTTCTTAGAATTGATGTGTCTAAAGGGGTCATAGTCAAGGGACACAATTTATTCCCATCTGCAAACCACTTCTCTATAGCACTTCTCTCAAATGTCTGTCCTGAAGAAGTCTCCACCGGGTCTGTCATCACATCCCGAGTGATTGGGCAATAAAATGACAGGAGAGGTTCTAATGGTTGACTACCCAAGGAGTTACGTTTGGTGAATACCTTCATTTCTTTCTCCCTTAGGAGAAGAAGCAGCATCCGCCCTTCCTAGTAAAGCAATTATCTTGATCCATCTGTATAGCTTCCTGCCATGTTCTTCCTCACATGTGTGCTTTCTATCTCTTTCTTAATTCTTCAAAATTCCTTTTTCAATGCAGACCGCTCGGTTGAAATTCCAAGAGTCTGTGCAATGAGAAACCAGTAATTATTGGCATAAGAACGATCGACACTCCTCTCCTGTATTCCTGCTTCAATTTTCTCCAAAATCTCCTCTTTCCTGCTTACAGCTGCCCTAAACTCTGCTGTCCCCATATTGTCACACAACTTTCCAATCTCTTCAATTATACTTGATGACAGATCCAATGAAGCCAACGGAATGAGGCTTAGTGCACGGCTCATCTCTCTTGTAGTGTTCTCTAAGCGCTGAACTACTGACCGGCAATGCATCAAGAGATAAACTTTGTTTTTCTTGCAACATTCAAGCGTTAGTTGCTTTGCAACTTTGGTCTCTCGATTGAGAATCTCAATGGCATTGTTTAAGCTCTCGGAAATGACTAATGCCTTTCTTATTCAACTCCTTTAGATGGGAATGATCCTTTGCAAGTAATGTTGGAGGCTCTGCAAAACTCCTCTTCTCAATCAGGACATCATCAGCTGCAACTGCAACCTCAATCATAATCTTCTACAATCTGAGAAAGAACTTCTGGCAGCCGGAGCAAGAGAAATACTAGTAATCGCATCTAATGTCATCTCTGAAGCTTCTTAAGATTGCTACAGAGCAATATCCTCTAGGTCCCATGTTAGAAGGCACAGTCAGCCAACTCCCCAAATCAACTCAACTCAAACACGTCTTTGTAATCCCATTCATTTTTTTTTTTTTTTATCATCGCAACCTACCTCCCACGCCAATTTTGAAGAAATCCTAACCATCTGCACCACAAATTGTTGAAAATGCAAAATAACTCATAAAAAACATGAAACTAAAGATTGCCAAATACACAGAAGATAAAGGCAGAGAAAGACTTCTGAATCTTACGTCACTAGTTTCCAAAAACATGGAGGACCCAACCCAACTAAGCCAAGAATTATTCATCCGGCTCAGCGGTTTTTAGATTTTACCAGGTGCCAAACAAGAAAAATCCTTTACCCAAAATGTCAACTGTTTTCTTTTCCCAAATTTTCTCGGCAACCACACGTCTTAACAAAATTGAACCACAAAACGCCTCAACCACGTCCAAATTCAACAATAGACCAAAAAAAAAAAAAGGAAAAAAATCAGTTCCCAACTTCCCATCATCTCTAAAAGCTCGAAATTCAACACTTACAATAATCAGAACACGGATTCAGAGCCAACCAGTTAACTGAAATTGAAACAAAAGTCCAACCATTAACATTACAAAACCCAAATCTGACCTGATCAACAGGAACGATCCCACTCAAACTTCCACAGCAACCAATAGCGATTTTCCAGAAAAATGCGCAGATTTTCCGAGAAAATTCGCTATGGACGACTGGGGGACTCGAACGGAGAATGACGCGCTTCCAAGGTCGTCTCTTTCCCCAGCCGCCGGAGGAGACACTGAAAGACCAAGAAAATTTCTGAAAAACAAAAATGAAAAAAAAAAAGAAAAAAGAAAAAGAAAAAGAAAGATATAATTCTATGAGCTGTTTCTTTTCTCTTTTATTATTATTTAATTAAAAATTAGAACATTGTGGTCCCAAGTCAAGACTCAGAGAGTCTAATCCTGTTGGTTCAAAGTTTTTTCTTATTTGACTGAAGACTAAAAGACAATTTCACCCATATTGTCTTGTATGCATAGAAAAACTATTTTCTTAGGTAAAAGTGCATTTCAGATCCAAACTTTTGGATTTTGGACCTTAATCCATTTTTTTATGGATTGAGTCTTTGATTTCATCACAATTTATTAAAGTTAAAAGAAATGCAACATTGTATTTTTATTTAAAATATAAAAAAATTGGTTAATTTCATTCAATAGGGCTCGTGGTTTAAAATTTCATTAAATATTTCTCTTATCCCTTTCATTTATTATTTTTACTTACTATTCTCAATTAAAAAAAAAAGAGATATTTAATAAACTTTCAAATTAATAAAATTAGATGTATTTAGCCAAAACTCAAAAGTGAGTGTAATTAACCATTTCAAAAAACTATTATTCGTCGTACCAATGATTTTCTACAAATAAGAAAGTTGCGGACTGTATCCTTTTTGAAAAGTCTTGGAGGATCAAAGTTGCAATAAAGCTTTCAGAAAGTAATGGAGAAACATCTATAAAGAACCATACCCCTTAGTGACAAGTGTTGACATCTTTATCAGAAGAAGTGGACTGTTTCCACTCACCAGAAAAAATAGAAAACACACCAAGAAAAAGAAAAAGAGAGTCAAGACAGAGGTTCCTCAAGTATTTCAGAGTTTTCTGTCAGGTGATCAAGCTCCAATTCAATTTCATACATGATAGACCAAAAAAAAATCTAAGGAAAATGGGTGTAGCAAGAGAGTTACATCTACCCCATTGGTAAAATGTTTGGAATCCATCATTAGATAATTAGGCAGGCATCAACAAGTTTGGTGTGGCATTCAATGGTTCAATTATAAGGTACCTTCTAGTTTCCAAGAGATGGGTGGTCCCTAACACTGAAAGCAATTGGGTGTGGAATATGTCATCTACATGGTTCCATAAAAGCATTTGTTTTGACTTGTAAGAATCAAGGGAACAAGTCAGCAATAGAAGAAGCACAATGTTGCATCTTCAACTTTCAGTTCATTGAATGTAGATTATATACCATAATCCCATGGATGTTTAGAAAAACATCCCAAGAATCAGGATCAATCCTCCTCCTGAACTCGCCATCGAAAGAATGCTTATAATTTTTCTTCCAATCCCGATTTATTCAGCAAACACTCATTATCCAACATCCCCTTCAGAACCCTAATTCCCTCCCTTGCATTACCAACTTTATGAAAACCCTTAATTAACATGTTGTAAACAAAAGCATTAGGACACACCCCTTTTCCACCATGTCATTCCGCAGCCTCCCTGCTTCTTGCAACTCCCCTCCCTCACACATTCGTGCAATAAGTGCATTTTATGTCAAAGCCCTTGGAATCAAGCCTTTCTCAAATTGATCCACCCAAACCTTCCCCTTCTTGCAGAGCCAATGTATAAACATGCTTGTAATTGCATCACCCGCGGAATACAATTTTTCTTCAAAAGCTTCTTCTTCCACCGTCCACAAGCACCCATAACCTTCCACTCTTCACACAACACATCATTCACCCCACCAAAAAAGAGCTGAATTCGGTATATACTTCTTCCCAAGCGTATCATCAAGAAAATTAAGCACTTCCCCGGACTTCTTCCCTTTACAATAAGCTTCAATTATAACCCCATAAGTTACCATCATTTAGTTCAATCCCATTCTCCATCTCATCCATTACCTTAACGGCATTGATAAACCTCTTTTTTCTTTTTTCCTCTAATGCCCATCCATTAAAATAGTATACATTTGGTAGCATTAGGCTACCACCCTCGATCCAAAATTTCCCCAAAAACCCTCCTAGCACCAACCATATATTGCCCTCCCAAACATACCCACCTAAAATCGTAGTATAAGTAATCATGGAATAAACCCCATTACACTCATTTCCTCTAAAACCCCAATTGCACCGTCAATATCATTCTTCTTACAGAGCTTTCACATGCATAAACTTTTATCTACTGTTTTTGAACATCAAATCCACTAAATCAAACTGTTTAGTCTGAAGCAAAGCCTTCAAGAGAGTGTTGGAGATCGAAACTTGGAATCCGAAGGAAGGTTCGGGTTGCGAACTTTGCAATTGTGGGTGAATTTCGGATGGAATTTGCCGGTGTGATCAAATATTTGGAGGCCTAGGTTGAGGGTTTTACTGGCGACTGATCATTAAAGCGATGCGTTTTGGGGAGAGGCGCTAGGCCCATGGTTTGATTGGGGGTGTGGCAGTCTAGGATTTGAGGAGGGCGGACTTGCAGTCCACGACGCAGGGCTATGGTGCGATGGGTGGTGAAGCAGGAAACCACGGCGGCTCTGACGGTAGTGGAGGTGGAATGAATGCGGAGGAGGAGAAGGTTGATTGGGGGGTCTGAAATTTTGGTGCACTTGGCGGTGACATAGCATCGTCATATGTGCTATTGAAGCTAGTTAAGGGGCCTTTTTGTAATTTTGTGCCCTTAATAAATGAACTTTCTTAATTAAATAATTGAATAATGCTATTATCTTTGATCAAAATTTTTAAAATAGAAATTATTAAGTTACTAAAAAAACTCATGGAAGGAAGTATGAAAAGAACCCTAAAAAAACATGTAAGTACAAATGTAATGGTCTGGCTTGATTCAAAATGAAAAATGGTTTACAGCCATTGAAGCTATAAGAAGAGTAAAATCAGCCTATGAAGCTATAAGAAGAGTAAAATCAGCCTATGAAGCTATAAGAAGAGTAATTCATGTACAAAATCAGCTAATAAAGGAATTGTGCAGAGGGACGAGTTGTATGCATTTTACGCTACATGAGCCTGTAGAAGCAGTCGCTTCCAGAGATGAGAAGTTGGTAGGCTTTGGAACAGGGACACTTCAAGTATATGCTAATGAAATCCCCCACCCTCTCTATGATCACAAGGTCCTCTGTTTCTGCATTTGAAGCCTCCTGCATCCAACACAGTCATTCCTTTTCTATTAATTTTCTTCTACTTTCTTAGCAACCAAACGCCCAATAAAAAAAAAGAACAGGAAGAAAAAAGAAAAAGACATACATTTGGATTGTTGTGATGAGACCCAGCATCCTCTGATTCCAGCACTACTTCATGCCACCACTGTTTCATCTCTTTCATCCTTTCCATCATTCTCTTGAACCTCTGCAACCATTCAAAACAATTTCAATGGCTTTTAGTTTCTGAGACAAGGCAGGAAAATTGTCCAAACCCGGGATTTTGAATTTTTTCTCATTATAAGCGACCCAAGAAGGCTCAAGAAACTAACAGTAATACAAACAACAGAATCAAAATACTCCGTGAATTCTTTTGCATTTTCCCTTCATTTCTCAGCATCCAAGCACACAATAATTTGAAATTGAAATACGTAAAAGCATAGTAGTATGTGGGCTGCAAGGGTTCTTAGGAAATGCGGGAAAACAAGAGAAACCCAGAATTTGAATCTTGAATTTCTTTTTCATATCATACATTCGAATAAGACTGCACAACTAATTATTCAGAGACCCAAATTTTTAACGCTACTTGTATACGTGAATCTTGAGTCTTCCCCATTTTTCAAGAGCCAAGAAACGACGAACAAACAAACAAATAAAAAGGAAAAAGATAGTTTGAAATAGAAATAGAAATGAAAAAAAAACAATAAACAAACTTAAAAGCATTAACGCAATTTTCACAGCAACCAAACAAGAAAAAAATCAAAATTAACGCAATTCAGTGCACCAACCTCAGCCACGGGACTATCATGGTACACCACTGGGGATCCCGTAACCATCTCGCCGTGACCAGTAACCATCTGGCCGTGACCAGCGACTCTGGTTCTTGGTGGAGTACCGACCGGCAGCGATTCAGGAATGGACCGGCGAAGACTAGGCAGAGGGGGCAATTCCGTGGAACCCCCTTTCACCGGTGAGGGCGACAGCGTGGAGACATTGGGGTTCATCCCGGGAGTCACAGGCGACTGGGGAAAATTCTGCCACGACGGTACTTTCGCAGGTTCGAGGCCGGGAGAGTTGATCAGATTGGAGCTCGGGGGGATGAGATTCGTGTGGAAATTTGGAGGAGGAACAGCGACCCTGGAAAATCCGTCGCGGCGGTAATCGAGGACGGAGGCCGTTTCTCGCTCATTGAGCTGGGGTTGGCCGTCGCCGGAGGCATCCTCAGATGTTGTGGGGTCTTTTTTCTTAAGAGAACCGCATGCATTGCATTGGTCGGACATGGTTTCTTGGAATTGGGGTTCTGGTTTCTGGTCCATGATCTCTCTTTCTATTTCTTGCTGTTTCTTGAAGCTACGATTGCTGTTTGGTTTGTGAGAAAATGTGTGAAAAATACAGGTGAGCGTTGAGAGAAGGGCTTGGCACGGTGTATATATAGCTTTATATATCTCTACTCCTATTGGCTATTAGAGAAGTAACAGGTGTATGTCCCTTTTTTTTTTTTCAAAAATACCCTTCTTAATCTCCCTCCAAACCCAACCAAGCCCATAAGTCGGTCCATAAATTATACAAAAAATCTATATCTATATACATATATAAAAGTAGGAAGTGTTTAAACACTTTTTTTCCCCTAAAATAACCTTATCATTTCTATTATATATACTTATATCCTATCATTATTATTATATGCAATTAATTCAGATATCTTATCATTATTATATGTAATTAATTAAAATAATATTTATTTTTATTCTTAATTTATTGAATACAAAATAAATTTAGATAAAAATATATATAAAAAAACAATTCTTTAGAATCGGAATGACATCTTTTTAAAATCCAAATTACACCTTTTTTTAATTATACACGTTTATATCCTTTGTATTATTATATGTAATTAAATGATTATTATTTTTAAAATTCAAAAATAATTATTATATTATTTTAATACTTATCATTATAAAAATAAATATTCACTTAAATATTTATGTTTATTTAAGAGTTTAAATTAATGAAACTTGAAAAAAAAAAAACAAATAAAAACCCAAGGTTACATTATTTAATTAATTTTTTTTTTTTTTTTTGTAAAAATTGACATAAAGTTTGCATATAGCCCAATGTTAGCCTCTTCCCCATGCTACTGCCACTTTTATTTTCTACACATGAAACCCATCCCACATTGTAATTGACATAAAAATTTGGTCTCATAAATATAGATAAACTTTATAGGAAGTTACAAATGCCGTCTTGCATGGTGCATGGACACGTTCTAAACACCAAAAATTGTTTATTATGTATTTATTTAATTTTTATATTAATTATTAATTATATATTATTATTATTATTTTATGTTTAAAGTGTCAAGAAATAATTAAAATTAATAAAAATGAAAAAGATGAAAGAGTGAAAAAAGAAATAAAAATATTTCATGAGAGAATGTGTAAATAGCATATTAAATAAATAAAAAAGAATGAGAACTGAGTTCAAGGTAAGTAGGTGACGGAGCAGATATCATTAGAGTGTTCAATTGAGAAAACTTGTTGGATTCCAGAAGACGTCCAGATTATGCTCTCTTTGAGCTAACTCCAACCGGAACCAGATGTGATCTAGTTATCTTTTTTGAGCAGCTACGGGGAAACTGGCTTCTGGGCTGCTGGAGGCCTTCATTTCTCACTTGAAATTTGCCAAGGATCAAAATGGTTGCCAAGTCAATGCTAGGACTGAGATAAGAGATAAAATGTAGAGATATCTTGAAGAATAGGGTTTCCTCCGTTTTTTTATTCCACACACTTTCTTGAATATATATATATATATATATATATATATATATTTATAACCGTGGATGTCTGAGCTAACTTATGCACACCTCGACTAATCCCATGGGGTCCTGAAGTTAACGACCGGATAAACCTCCAGTGGCCCTGAGGAGACTCAAACTGGTGACTATTGAGGAGCAAACCCAAGGCCGGACCAACTGAGCTACCACTTAGGGTTTGAAAATATATATATAACCATTATAAATGAATTTTAAATCATACAACCCCACAAACTTGAGTATGATCCAACTAATCCAAGTTTAAGTAATCATATTATTGAACTATTTAGTTAGTAATTAAAAATATAATATTATTTTAATAAACAACGAAACAATTTAGTAGATTATGAAAATTAGGGTTATTGCTCAAAAAGTTGGCTTGTGTTGTCAAAGCCTAATAAATTAATTAAGAAAAATTTAACTAAAGTGTAACCTAATATGAGGTACTCAACCCAAGTGTAAACCAACCTTATTACGAGTTAAGTATGGCAGAGTTAGGTTGAAACCAATTACCATAATACTTAATTAAAACTTGTTTTCCTATACTACCATCGGGTCATGCTACCCAAACCTTACCTACCTAGGTAAACGGAATTGTAGGAGGCACGTCGAGGTGAATTCACTGGCTATCATAGAATTCACACCGCATACTAGAATGTTTCGGAACTATATATACACATACACTTGTTTGTCTAAACCCTTACCAAACAGCAATCCAGAAACCTTATAAAACCCCTTCTCTCAATTGTGACCTTTCCTGTATTTTCTTCCTATTTCTTATCTGCCAAACGGAGATGAGCCATCTAAGAAGTAGGAAGAGAGGCGATCCCCAAAGACCAATTTCCGACCCCTGCATTGTGTGTGGCTCCCTACAATCTGCTCACTCACCTCATATAAAGAATTTTGACTATGCGAATTGCCTAGCAAAAATACAAATCGTCTCCGTCCAAGGAGTTTCCAGAGTAGCTGTCAGTCCCAGCGGCAATAACTCCCACCTGTGAATGACCTTGATCAAATGTAATAAAAGTACTACATCAGAGTTTACCACTAGACTAGCTGTAATAGCAATGGGAGCATGATAGGAGGATTTGATAGGCCTACCTCCGCTGCTACCTGCATCTATCAACTCCGATCATTTTGTGGTAGCTTCTTTCCCTTTTTCGACAAACAAAAATAAAAATAAAAACAGAAAAACAAAACCAACTTACATTGTTCATTCCCAGCATCATTCATTTCCAAAGGTAGGTAACCTTCGTAAGTTTCGATTTCCTGCTCTAATTGAGTGTTCTGCCCTACATCTTCTTCCACCTCTAGTTTCATTTCTTCCAACCACTCCTTCATTTTTTAACACTCCCCATCATCTTCTTCAACTTTTGTTTTATCCGTGGAAACATTAGAAATCAAAATACATGTTTTCATTCTTTTAAAACTTCTCAATTTTCTCAACAACCAAACAACCAAAAAAAAAAATCAAAAGTAACCGAGTGCACCAACCTCACAACTAAGGATCTGTCCCGTTATCGGCGATCCCGTGCTCAAAGCTCTTGCCCATTGATAAGTGACCGGCGTCTAGCAAGGACGATCCACCGATGACGATGTTGGATTCACGGGTGAGGGTGATGGATTCATCGGCGACAAAGAGGGATTCACCAGTGACGGTGATGGAGTCATTAGCGACGGAGAGGGATTCACCGGTGGATTCACGCCGATCACTTTTCCATGGACAAGAGTCTTGGGCATGAGATTGCCGGTGACGGAGCAAATCCCTAGTTTTGAGGTTGGTGCACTCGGTTACTTTTGATTTTTTTTTTTTTTGGTTGTTTGGTTGCTGAAAAAATTGAGAAGTTTTAAAAGAATTAAAACATGTATTTTAATTTATAATGTTTCCACAGATAAAACAAAAGTTGAAGAAAATGATGTGGAGTGTTAAAAAAATGAAGGAGTGGTTGGAAGAAATGGAATTAGAGGTGGAAGAAGATGTTGGGGTTGTTCAGAACACTCAATTAGAGCAGAAAACCGAAACTTGTGAAGATTACCTACCTTTGGAAATGAATGATGCTTGGAATAACAATGTAAGTTGGCTTTTTTTTTTTTTTTTTTGTTCACCGGAAAAGGGAAAGGAGTTACTACAAAATGATCAGAGTTGATATATGCATTCTATTTTCTGCCTGTTTGTGCTCTGTTTCTCTATTTGCTTTAATTTCATGTTTTCTTCAATTTATCAGTTTTGTTTTTTTTTTTATTTATCAATTTTGATTAATGGGTTCTTCTTTTCTTTCTGATCTTCTACTTATTTTTCTTTTATTTGTATTTTCATTTTATTGAAAAGGAAAACATAAATTTTCTTGGGAAATTTTTTTCTGTCAAAACAAATAGGGTGTTTTTTGGGTTCCCCATTTCTTATACTATAAATTTGCACACCAAAAATCTAATCAAATAGATGCAAGAAAGTAGGTTATACCACTCCAACACCACAAATAAAGCAACATTCGGAGATTTGCATTGCATAAGAAAAACTAGTCTCTATTTATAGACACCTATGAGAAGGTCTAGAATTCTTTAGAATTGCTTCGAGATATTCGAAGAAGTTTGTAGGGATTCGTGGATATCTCTAAATTTCTTTATAATCTTCCACACTCCTTTAATATTAGATGACAATAAGTTCAAACTTATCCCTTCACTATCCATTCACCTAAACCCCACATATTAAAGGTTATTATTTTAAAATTATTATTATTATTATTTATTTTAACAAAAATATTCAAATCATACTTTTAGGAAGATGTTAATATTTATATTTTTTTATAATATATACTAAAAATTAATTTTTCTAAAAGATAATTTATGATTTTATTATAATGATACCATTCACATTTTACTAAAAATTATTCATTTTTTAATTACAAATTCTTTTATTTATAGGAAGAGTGAATGAATTAAATTTAATTAATATTATATAAATTGAATTTATAATTTTTTAGGAATTAAAATAGAAAAATGTTTTTAAAAAAACCAAATTGTCCAATTGAGTATGTTGTTTTGTAAAACAGTTTGTCAATTTTCGTTTAAAAAAAATACTAGAAAAAAGTATCTTAGCTATTTAACTTAAAAACATTTTTTAAAATCAAATACATTGCTAAAAGGGTCCTTAATATCAAATTATTTTTAGTTAAGTGACATACACCATATTCCATAATTAAGGAAAATTAAATAATTTACCTGATTTGCCTATGTTTGGTTCCCGGAAAATACTAAGGAAAGAAAAAAAATACAAAGGAAAATGATTTTTTCGTATTTGGTTGTCCTATAAAAAATATAAAAGTAAATCAAATATAATTAAAACTAATTAAAAACTTAGATTGTAATTGACATAAAAATTTGGTCTCATAAATATAGATAAACTTTATAGGAAGTTACAAATGTAGTCTTGCATGGTGCATGGACGCATTCTAAACACCAAAATTTGTTTATTATGTATTTATTTAATTTTTATATTAATTATTAATTATATATTATTATTATTATTATTTTATGTTTAAAGCATCCAGAAATAATTAAAATTAATAAAAATGAAAAAGATGAAAGAGTGAAAAAAGAAATAAAAATATTTCATGAGAAAATGTGTAAATAGCATATTAAATAAATAAAAAAGAATGAGAACTAAGTTCAAGGTAAGGAGGTGACGGAGCAGATATCATCAGAGTGTTCAATTGAGAAAACCTGTTGGATTCTAGAAGACATCCAGATTATGCTCTCTTTGAGCTAACTCCAACCGGAACCAGATGTGATCTAGTTATCTTTTCTAAGCAACTACGAGGAAACTGGCTTCTAGGCTGCTGGAGGCCTTCATTTCTCACCTTAAATTTGCCAAGGATCAAAATGGTTGCCAAGTCAATGCTAGGACTAAGATAAGAGATAAAATGCAGAGAGATCTTGAAGAAGAGGGTTTCCTCTGTTTCTTTATTCCATACACTTTCTTGAAAACCATTATAAATGAATTTTAAATCATACAACCCCACCAACCTGAGTATGATCCAGCTAATCCAAGTTTAAGTAATCATATTATTTAACTATTTAGTTAGTAATTAAAAATATCATATTATTTTAATAAACAACTAATCATTAAAAGAGAAACAATTTAGTATATTATGAAAATTAGGGTTATAGCTCAAGAAGTTGGCTTGTGTTGCTCCTAATAAATTAAGAAAAATTTAACTGAAGTGTAGCCTAATATGAGGTATTCAACCCAAGTGTAAACCAACCTTATTACTCAAACTTTGACTTAGTTGGATTGATTGAGTTAGCAACGAGTTAAGTATGGTAGAGTTAGGTTGAAACCAATTACCATAATGCTTAATTGAAACTTGTTTTCCTATACTACCATCAGGTCATGTTGCCCAAACCTTACCTACCCAGGTAAACGAAATTGTAGGAGGCACGTTGAGGTGAATTCACTGGCTATCATAGAATTCACACCGCATACTAGAATGTTCCAGAACTATATATACACATACACCTGTTTGTCTAAACCCTTACCAAACAGTAATCCAGAAACCTTGTAAAACCCCTTCTCTCAACCGTGACCTTTCCTGCATTTTCTTATCTGGCAAACGGAGATGAGCCATCTAAGAAGTAGGAAGAGAGGCGATCCCCAAAGACCAATTTCTGACTTCTGCATTGTGTGTGGTTCCCTACAATCTGCTCACTCACCTCATATAAAGAATTTTGACTATGCGAATTGCCTAGCAAAAATACAAATCGTCTCCGTCCAAGGAGTTTCCAGAGTAGCTGTCAGTCCCAACGACAATAACTCCCACCTGTGAACGACCTCGATCAGATGTAATAAAAGTACTGCATCAGAGTTTACCACTAGACTAGCTGTAATAGCAATGGGAGCGTGATAGGAGGTTTTGATAGGCCTGCCTCCCCTGCTACCTGCATCTATCAACTCCGATCATTTTGTGGTAGCTCCTTTCCTTTTTTCGACGAACAAAACAAAAAATAAAAACAAAAAAACAAAACCAACTTACATTGTTATTCCCAACATCATTCATTCCAAAGGTAGGTAACTTTCGTAAGTTTCAGCTTCCTACTCTAATTGAGTGTTCTGAACAACCCCTACATCTTCTTCCACCTCTAGTTCCATTTCTTCCAACCACTCCTTCATTTTTGTAACACTTCCCAGCAATCCAGAAACCTTGTAAAACCCCTTCTCTCAACTGTGACCCTGCATTTTCTTCATACCGGAGATGAACAAGAAGAGAGGCGATCGACCAATTTCTGACCCTTGCCTCATTTCTGACCCTTGCATCGTATGTGGCTCCCTGCAACCTCACTCACCTCATATGAAGAATGTTGACGATGTGAATTGCCCAAGAAAAAGAAAAATCGTCGTCCAAGGAGTTTCCAGGGTGGTCGTTAGTCCCGGCGGTAATAACTCCCCTGTGAACTACACCAGTGAGTACCCAGATATATCTTCTCTGCATATCTCGCCATCGGCGCCCGGGTTGCAACCCCCAAATCCGTCACCCGTTAATCCCTCTCCGTCGTCGATGACTCCATCACCGTCACTGGTGAATCCCTCTCCGTTGCCGGTGAATCCATCACCCTTACCCGTGAATCCAAAACTGTCATCGGTGGGTCGTCTTTGCTAAACAGCGGTCACGGCTCCATTGACAGGAGTCTTGGGCACGGGATCGCCGGTGACGGAACAAATCCTTAGTTGTGAGGTTGGTGCACTCGGTTACTTTTGATTTTTTTTTTTTTTTGATTGTTTGGTTGCTGAGAAAATCAAGAAGTTTTAAAAGAATTAAAACATGTAGTTTAATTTCTAATGTTTCCACAGATGAAACAAAAGTTGAAGAAGATGACGGGGAGTGTTACAAAAATGAAGGAGTGGTTGGAAGAAATGGAACTAGATGTAGGGGTTGTTCAGAACACTAAATTAGAGCCGAAAACTGAAACTTACGAAGGTTACCTACCTTTGGAAATGAATGATGCTGGGAATAACAATGTAAGTTGGTTTTGTTTTTCTGTTTTTTTTTTGTGTTCGCCGGAAAAGGGAAAGGAGCTACCATAAAATGATTGGAGTTGATGGATGCAGGTAGCAAGAGAGGCAGGCGAGGACGACGAGGACGAAGAAGTCTGTATTCAAAAGGAGGGGGAGTACTTGATGATCGATCTCAAATGCCCATTACACTTTGTTATTGTTTTAGGATATTTCAATTTTTTGTGAAGCAGTTTTATTACGGGATGATTTCAATTTTTTGCTGGTTGTTGATTGTTGGAAAATGAATCATAACCCGATTGTTGATATAATACCAGGTTACCATTCCACTTTGGTCAATCTTCTAGATCCGCAACAAGCTAGCTGTTTTAGAAAAACTTGTATCCATAACCCTTATGATTCCTATCTGCTTCAGATCACCAAGAATAGCCTTCAAAATTAAGTTTAAGACCCTTGATGGGAGGGCATGTACTTGGGCTTAATCCCAAGAAACCACCTCTTGTAACAATGATGCCCATCTCGTAACACGATCTGACTAATGGAATATGAAATAACTCTTTAGCGATAGACACCATCTATCTCAATAATCTTGGTTTCTTCTCAATCCAAGTCACCCTAAGAATGGCCGATGTTGCCAAACACACTCGGGCTCATTGCCCCCATCTACCCAAAGCTTTTGTCCATTTGAGGGCATGTCCAAAACCCCAACAACATCATGGTCGTGGATTTTCTCAATATCCACTCTGTCCACAACTCAAAATTATTTTCTTTGAAATAGTAGGCCAAATAAAAAGAAAGTCAATGCTCACCTTCCAATACCCTAAACTTGCCTCATTTCATTTGGTTACCATTTTGGGGCTACTTATTTATTTAAATTTGTTTGTAGGTACTTCAGTTCATCCCATCTATCACATAATTCCCTCAATTTAATAAATTTATCAGTAAACTCTATTATCTTTATATTTAAATAATTTTATTTTCAATGTCAAAAAATTATTTTACAAACATTTAGTGATTTTTATTCCATCATGTAATTAATTTAATAATTTCAATAATTTATCTTTTTTTTTTCTTGGAATTCTTTAGAAAAGAATAATAGAAAGTAGACACGCAAGAGCAATGATCATAAAATTGACTAAACAACTTATTGGTTGACTCTTACAATCAAGTATAAGTGCCTTAATCATATTTCAACTCCAATTTTTGCCTCATGGCTTATGAGTTTTCAATCTATTACAAGATAATTCTTGTCAGTGTAGTTGAAGAACATTTCTGCAATCAAAGTTCCTAGAATAACGATAACTCTTTATGTCAATATTGAAGATTAGAAATTCATTTATTGCTGGGAAGCATTAACCCAATCATACATCTAGTCCAAACTAATGAATCCTATAATAGTAGAGGGGTTTTACTACCAATTCGGTAAAGATACCAATATATAGTTGAATATGTCATACTGACTTTCAATGCATGATGATTAGAATAACATGGCTGAGTAGAACAGTATTCGTGAATTTATTAGTATTTGTGTATAATTCTTAAAAAAATATTGATATTTAAAGATTGATTATTAATTGCAATACTCAACGTATTGATAATAAAGATTAGACTGTTTAAAAACTAATATATAAGTAGTAATGTATACAATCAATGTATTACATAGTTCAATTAGAATAAAATAACAAAAGTCCAATAGTTCCTCTGACTCTTTCCTATTCAAGCAAAAAGATGCAAAGTAAATGATTATTAGAAAGATATTCTTGGTGTCTAGTGTTTAGTGTTGATGATAGTAATAATATATCGAAATTATTTGACTTTCTATTTTATCTTCTAACTATAAAAGTAATATGTTAATAACTAACTTAGTTATAAATCAAATTGTTTCTATGTTAACTTGATTATTAACCTAAGTATGAGATTCTAAAATATTCTACTTGACATTTTTTTAAAGGAACTATATGTTCTTTATCTTTAAAATGTTAAGACAATAAGAATATAAGAAAGAAAATAGTTTATAGTAATTATAATTATATCTTATATTATAATAGCTTGTATTTTTACTAATGTGTTTAAAATTTACTAAATATATGGATATTTGGTATATTTTTATATCATATAATCATCTAATCGTGTAATATATTATTATATAGGATATAATTGATTAGTTTAATATTGGTATACTATATAGATGTTATGTTACAATTAGTTATTGTGAGTATTATATGCATTTGAAAAAATACACAAAAAACAAAATAAACTACAGAGAGTCTTTGGTATCTTGAATCTCAATATTGGTAGCTCAAATGTACAATTAGACCAGTGTCGATCTTAATAATTACTAAGAATGATAATGCGGATATTTGAATTGTAAGATTTGAATGTCCTCTATGATATGTACCTATAATTAGACTCATGTATAGGCTGTAGTATGGCAATTGATTCTTAGTTAATGATATAGAAATACACTGTGCCATGACAGCAACAGAGTGAGAGATTGATAATATAATTAATAGGTGGCTCTGATACTGTGATAATTTTCGTTTAAGGACATGTAACCAACTAAGTTCAAGATCTCAATAATTTAAGGTATATCCAATATGATCTGATATTGCCTCGAATAATATGACGTGCTAAGTACGTTTCTATTATTCTTTTCTAAAGAATTCCAAGAAAAAAAAAAGATAAATTATTGAAATTATTAAATTAATTACATGATGGAATAAAAATCACTAAATGTTTGTAAAATAATTTTTTGACATTGAAAATAAAATTATTTAAATATAAAGATAATAGAGTTTACTGATAAATTTATTAAATTGAGGGAATTATGTGATAGATGGGATGAACTGAAGTACCTACAACAAATTTAAATAATAGTAGCCCCAAAATGGTAACCAAATGAAATGAGGCAAGTTTAGGGTATTGGAAGGTGAGCATTGACTTTCTTTTTATTTGGCCTACTATTTCAAAGAAAATAATTTTGAGTTGTGGACAGAGTGGATATTGAGAAAATCCACGACCATGATGTTGTTGGGGTTTTGGACATGCCCTCAAATGGACAAAAGCTTTGGGTAGATGGGGGCAATGAGCCCGAGTGTGTTTGGCAACATCGGCCATTCTTAGGGTGACTTGGATTGAGAAGAAACCAAGATTATTGAGATAGATGGTGTCTATCGCTAAAGAGTTATTTCATATTCCATTAGTCAGATCGTGTTACGAGATGGGCATCATTGTTACAAGAGGTGGTTTCTTGGGATTAAGCCCAAGTACATGCCCTCCCATCAAGGGTCTTAAACTTAATTTTGAAGGCTATTCTTGGTGATCTGAAGCAGATAGGAATCATAAGGGTTATGGATACAAGTTTTTCTAAAACAGCTAGCTTGTTGCGGATCTAGAAGATTGACCAAAGTGGAATGGTAACCTGGTATTATATCAACAATCGGGTTATGATTCATTTTCCAACAATCAACAACCACAGCAAACAAAATTTGAATCATCCGTTATAACTGCTTCATCCAAAGCAAAATAATTGAAAATATCTAAAACAATAACAAAGTGTAATGGGCATTTGAGATCGATCATCAAGTACTCCCCCTCCTTTTGAATACAGACTTCTTCGTCCTCGTCGTCCTGGCCGCTACGTCTTGATACCTGCAGTCATAAACTCAATCTGATTTTATGGTTAAGCACCTTTCCTTTCCGGACGTAAACAAAAAAAAACAGAAAGACAAAACAACTACATTGTTATTCCTAGCATATATTCATTTCAAAGGTAGTATTCGGTGTTTGTCTGATTTTGTTTTATTACTTGTCTTCCGAGATTGATTATAAGTATCTTATGTGGGTTCCATTGTCTTTTGTCGCTTCGCTAGGCGCGTCTCCACGAAGAAAAAATGGCTTTCTACATTTAATTTCACTTATGAAAAATATAGAAAAAAATCAAATATATGTTAAATTGAGTAGAAATTTATTTTAAAAGAATAGTAATAATAAATTCGAAGAACTATATATAAAATCTTTATTAATTTAATCTATTTTATATTTTGTTTTATTTTTTTTCTTTCTTTTAATTGATCTTATTCCTTACATTTTTTCTCAAATTTTTGGAATCAAATATAGTCTTAATTTATATCTAATTTCAAAGGGTAGATAGATAATGTGGTGCAGCTGTACCTAGAATTCTAACTTACACATCATATAAATATAAGATAAATAATATTCTACTAGATGCAATGTCCTTATCACAGTCCATAATATAGATAATAATAAATAACTCTATCAGGAATTGGTATTGCATATCAGTGACGAAATGCTTTTATTTTTTCATGATTTTTTACTTCCTAATGCATTCGGGCGTAAATAATATATGATTTTAATATATGTACAATATAAATCATAATTTACTTATTTTTTATGATTTATTTCTTTTACATTTATGAAATATATATATTATATATATACTATATAGATATATATAATTATATATATATATATATCATGCCTTGGTTTTTAACTTTTTAAGGTAAGTTTTTCCATTTTTTTGTGTTTTCTACATTTTGCTTTTTTGGCTTTTTATTTTGAATAAACCTTATTTTCAACTGGTTTCTTTGTTCTATTTTTAAAATAAAATGAAACATTTTAAAGAAACAAAGCCTATGTTATTTAAGAAATATATATTATATTGTCAATTAATTTAAATTTTAAAATCCTTATATTTTATATTTATCAAATTTTGAGAAAGAGAGGTTGGAATAGACATGTTCGACTCTTCATGTGATTAAATTAATAGAAATATTTGGTGGCCATGAAATACATTGAGAATTAGCAGATGTTCTGTATATTTGGATCAATAGTATATTTCGCTGACCCAAAAATGTACAATATTAAATTTCAAGTTAGATAAATTCATAGTATTTTTTAGTTTATTGTATTTATTAGTTTATTATAGTTTTTTTTTATATATCTTTGGTTGAATGTAATTAAAATTTCTTTTATTACAATTTATTAGAAATACAAATGGAAGAATTATGAGTGAATTCTTTATATATTATTATATTTAGATAATAAAATTTATATTGAATATGAAGATTACTACCAGGAATATTTATTTTATCTCAAATACTAGAGAATTGTTCTACAATGATTTTGTAATTCTTATATTTTATATAATAAAAATATTTATAATAATATTTAGTTTGTAAAACTATGTCTTTTAATCAATTAGAATATATAAATTAATTTTAGAAATTTTTATTTAATATTATCCAGTAAAAGGGTCATTTCAATAAATAATTATTGTGATTTATAAAAAGTGTTTGTATTTTAAAATATTAAAATGGGTATGGTGATTTTCAAAATGCCCTCCTATGTTTACAGAGCTGATAATATTATAATCTTCTTTTCATTTGGAAACCAAATCTTTTATTTTGTTTTTATGGTTATTTGATAACAAACTCCCATTCTCTGCTAGTGCAAATTGGAAACAACTCTGTTCATATCAACTGCATACAGCAAAGGTGAGTCACAATGATCATAGTTGTTATTGCAGGCAGCTCGGTAATATATGGTGTTTGCCCTGGGTAAGATTGGTCATAGTTCCTTAGAACTGCACTTGACAAGATAGAGGATTTGGATGCTGAGAATAAACCTTATCTACGCAATGTGCAAACATGAAAGATCAGTGTGAACTGTCCTGGCATACAGTGCTCCATGTTTGGTGGGAGTGATCTGTTGTTGGGATATTCGATTCCTTGATTTCTCAAGCTGACATGATTATAACAGGCAGACTGATAATTGGCTGTGAGTTCAAATGTCGATTTTTAATTGCTTATGTCGGTGAAGAAGAAACCTGCACATGGATGGTAGAGTAATAGATTTTTGGTTTTACAGTTGCATAATTTAGACTTCAGAGGAATATAAGGTTAAGATAAACAGCTTGGCACATTATTATCATGAAGTGTTTGAATTCCGACAGTCTTAGCACTTCGAATTATGCTAATTTTATTGAATTTTTTTTTAGGTCTGAATTTTTTGGTGAATGACTTTGTTCAATGTTGATGCCTGTTTCTATATAGGGTTAAAGCTCCTGTTATACAATGGCGTTCCATCGTTTTTTCAATGTGCAACGACGCTATGGCAGACTCCTGCAACTAAATACGGCTGGAATAGAGGGATGGTGAAGGTCATTTTTATGAAGGCATCCCACGAAATAAGAAGAGAGCAGGAAGAGGTTATGAACGAATGTTGCGATGGCCTCGTTGTATGAGAAAGATGCTACAATTTTTTGAGGGGAGACGAGAAGGCGGTTTGAGTTCGGTCGTGATATGGAGACCAACATAACAACTGTGCATCATGTTGATAAAACAAATCATAAAAAGGGGTTAATTGATATAAAGGTTATTTGAGAATTCAGCCTCTGTAACATAGAATATAATTTTTATGCATATTATGATCATGTTTTTATCCGTTAAAAATTCATAACGGATTTATAGACATAGACCTGATGATAAGGTATTATTTAGTTTAGAAACATATATATTAAAAACTAAAAAAAAAAAAGAAATTATAAATCATCAATAAGGGAAACTTGCCTTCTCTGTTGATTATGAAATTAAGTTAATAACTTTTTAATCCCATTAAAGGAAGCTTTCTATTTCAAGTGTGTTCTCTGTGTTTTGTAATCTCTGATATTGAAGAATGAACAACACAGAAGTAGTAGAAGAAAATATTTATATTTAACTCTTTAACCTAAATCTTCCACAGTATTCAAGATTTTCTACTCTCTAGTCTTCTTGTAGTAAATATGATCGAGTCAGTCCGATGTTTTCATAACTAACTGGGTGATATGGACAAACGCTGTTGGTTCCTGGAGATCGTTCACCCTAACCATCTTCGAGAGGCTGCCAAGTGCTCGGTGTGTGGTTTGAATATAATTTAGATCTACGGATGTCACACTAAATTTTATAGGATGTATGTATGTTCAATTTATCCTGCCCTTACCATTTTTGGTGGTTAGTATATGAGTATTTGTTAGGGGATGTTTTTGTTGGTTTTTTATTTTATTTGCATTGGAAAGTGCAAACTGGTACCATATATCAGTTAAGTATAATAAAATTATGTTAAATCATTACAAGGATATCAGATGATATAAAATTAATTTAAAAGGTTGTATTTGGGAATGATTTTATAAAATGATTTAATTGGTAACTATTTTTGTTCCTGTATCTGAGTTCGTTGAAATTTTGCGTATTATAAGGGTTAGTTGAAGAATAAGGTGAATTGTTGTGGGGTAAAAGGATATTTTATGAAATTAGTATAAAAATATATTTCTATGTTTTGTATGATAAATGAATATTGAGGTTGGATTTTTAGTCAAATTATCTATTATAAGGAAGTGCTTAAAATACGGTTAAATTGTACTGAGTCATTCATTTTTATAAATATTAGCTTAAATTGAAAAATTTCGTTTGTTAGTTATATATTAGAGTAATAGGAAATGCACGATAGTTTATTTATATTTCTGTTAGATTGTGGTTAGATAACAAAGCTTTTGTTCCTGCAGGGTGGCGGCGAGAGATGGAGAGCGGAGGTCGCGCTTGTGTGGTCGTGGTGGAGTGTCGCTTGTTAGGCATCAGATTTTTCGTGTGATACTAGGGTTATAGTTGGGAGATAGATGACGAATATGATGTACTGCATTTAAGTATGAGAGTTGGGATTGCACCTGAGTATCCTTGATCTACATTAATGCTCATGAATATGTAGAGTCGTGTAACTTCCGGCCATACAGGCTGTCCATGTTCTAGGATGGAGTGCTCTGTTGTTGGTTGGATATTCACTCCATGGTGTTCTCATCTGAATGATTAATTCACAAGGAGTCATGTTCAATTAGCTGAGCTGATGAGACTTGAGACTTTATAATGAAGATCGTGTGTGTAAAATTTCTACAGGCTAGCAAGATGATTGGCTGTAAGTACATTTTTTATCTATTGCGCACAAATTTATAATGATTATAAACATTTAATCGTTAATAGATAAATACACGTGGGCCCAATACTTAAGAGAGTGATTGTCTAATAATACATTGCATTATACAACGTATTCACAGGTTTGCTAAAAAAGTCCAATAGAAAAGATGGTTGTTGTTAGGATTATGGCAAATAACTGAATTATTTCTTTTGCTTTTTCAGATAGATCAATTGTTATGGCAAATACTTTGTGTTCATACTGGAAGCTGCTTTCCAAGGTCGACATCATTGTGACGTTGGTATTCCTCAGCTGATAGGCACCATAGCGGAGGAACTGCCAACTACAGTGCACTGGAGATAGGGGGAAATGGGGAAGCTTACTTTCGAGGGCATCCACGAAGCATTAAGGAGAGTGAAGAGTGGTTGAGAGTGGGCAGCTCATTGTGCTGGGAAGACCCCCCCATGGGTGGCATTCTAGGAGGGGAGACGAGAAGAGCCAAATTGAAATTACAGGTGGAGGACGAAGTCCAGTATTCCAGTGTGTGCATGTGTAGGATAAAAGGCTGTTGATTGCATTATGATATGGTGGTTGGTTATCATCCTCTTTGTATTTATCTTTCTATCCATCTGTAACAAAGACGAAAAGCACAGTAGAACATAAAAGAAATTGTTGGGTAGATTCGCGGATTGAATTAAATAACATACAGATGATCATGATGTTAAGTTGATTATTATGCAAATATTTGTAATATATTTTATTTCTTGTATTGATTACATTATCTTATATGACTAGAGGTTCTTGTAATGATTATACTTTCTCTTATGGAAGAAATGAGGACCTAGAAATACATGCTGTGTTAAAAAATGATAAAGAGATCACGTTAAAAGAATCAAGATTAGTTCATTAAGTTGGTAATAAGATTATTGATAGGATATTCCGAAAACACGAAATTTGTTCATAAAACCAAAGAAAAGTACCACTTTTCTTTGCTAGATAATACTGTACTTTATGGCAGTGTATTCTTAATCTCACCATGTGTGGCTAACTTTGTAGCGACATTTTAGTCTTATATGTTTTTTTTTTTTTATCATTTAAAGAATGGTCATTTTTGTAAAAAAGTGTGATTTTCTTTCCAAGGGTTATATGATTAATAATCGCAATTTTAATATGTACAATAAGTTTAATTACTTAAAAATATTAGAGAAAATATATGAAATGATTCAAACATATTTTTGTAATGTACAAATATTTTATTTTAATAGTAATAGAATTAAATATTAACAAAACAATGTTCGAAAAAGTTAAAATAATAATTAAGTTTTTTTTTTAATTAAAATTAAAAATTTAATCAAGAAAAAGTTAAAAATCGTTGATAAGTTAACACATTATGGAAAGGTAAACATGAATCATGCCCTTTGATTTTCACATAAAATTTAAACATTTTAAAAATACAAATAATTTAAAAATTATTGCCAATCATGTGGTATGGTGGTTGCCACGTAATCATCTTTATTTTATTTTTTTTTAAAAAATAGAGTCATGGCAAAGGATGCCACACTAGCAAATTCCTAAAGAACCTCCTAGCACAAATATAGTATAGACATCTTGAGACATGGACACCTGAAAAGTAGTTTAATAATTATTAATAATAATTCTTGCATTTGATAAAAATATTTTAAAGATATGATTTCCAATTAAATCTAATGATACTATGAGTTGGTTATATGTATGTCTTCATTTTGTCCTCCTGAAAAGGTAGAAATTAAATGAGGAAAAAACAAGTTTTGATTAAAAGCGATGAAGATTAAACCATTTGGAAACCATCTAGTTATTAGAACCATTTTTAAAGATAATTCTCTATCATTTTTAAAAATAATAACTTATTAAAGAACTCCATTGAAAAAATATATTCTAAAGAGAAATTTATTTAATAAGATATCCTTAGTTGCACATCTTTATTAAGATAGCAAAGACGCGAGAAAAACATACTTATGTTTGTAAGGCTTTTTCCAAATGAATTTTGGACAATATAAATAGATTGCTATTTTACAAATCAATATAAATAATACATGAAGTGCAATTATGGCAAACATATGAATAGGTGATGATGCACGATAATATGTATTGAGTTTTAGGAAAGTGAAGGTGGTGAACAATAATTGGGATTACTAAGTCTTTATGCATAATCCATTGTGATAGCGAATTAAAATTTAATCTTTAGTATGATGTCATTGTTATACATAGATGATGCAAAATTTAATATATTTTTTTATTTTTAAATTAGGAAGGTGCATTCAGGCAGAAGAAAGGCTCCAAGAGGTTTATTTTTTTCCAAAACATGAATTAATTTTTAAGACAGTTTTAATACATAATATAGGCCATATTTTTATAAAAGATAGAAAATTAAATTAATTAAAGACAGTAAATGGTTGGCCCTTGTGAATATGTCAGTTGAATGGTATTTGAGTGGTTGAGGTGAGCCAAAGACGGACACTATAGGACAATTTATTCAAAAGGAATAAAGAAAAATGTAGGGGATTATGTGAAAGTTATAAAAACTCATGGAGGGTCATGTGTGAAAATAGAATCTTCAATAAATTTAACAAGCAAATAAAAATATGTTGGATCGGTTGTGTTGTCACTCTGCCTCTCCATCTTTGTAGCTTTTCTTTCCACTTAAATGAAACAGGAGAGTCATCACCATAGTGCATACGACAAGATTGTACTTGAATCCGGCATGCAACAAGATAGTCCTTCCTGAAGGCTAGTTTTGGTGATCTCTAGGATGAGGTTTTGGTGTACCTAATTTATGCACCTTGAGATGTTAGCCTCCTGTTGTGTGTAGGTTTGCATCTTACTTCCATGCGCTCCTGTCTTGCCATTACGGAAAAAGGCTGTTAAGCACGTCACTCTGAAAACGGTCTATAGCACCATTCAAAAACAGTGTTAATGTCATTCATAAACGACCAAGAATGGATGAAGAAACTAGAACGATACGAATCTCAACGAATCAAGAAATAGACAGTAACCTGCAATATTAATCTCCGTATATGTTTCTTGTTACATTTTCCTTGATTTTCATCGGCAACCAAGCACATCGAATAAAATTTGAAAATTAAAAATTAGCAGGAGACCATCTTAGATTCATAGTACTCATGTGGGCTGACAGAGGGTTCTTGCGAATGCGGTGAAAACGCAGAGAGAACTAAGAATTTTGAAATTTGAATTTCTTTTATCAATAGGACCAAAGAGAAATATAACTCATTCCAATAAGATTACACAACCACAGTTTCTTGAAATCTACCAAATTTAAAAAAGTTAAAACATACTAATAGATATTAAAATAACAATAGTACTCTAGGTAAAATTTTTGTGGAACAGCTTACTTTTTACGCAAGCTCAGCATCAGGGCTCCTTGGAGCATTGCTAGGAATTCGTACCTCATCTCGCCGTGACGAACTGGATGACTGCTGCGGAGAGCATGTTTGGGCTTTAGCATCTTTGTGATCACAATGGCGATGGTCTTCGGAGTATGTGGCTTTGCGCAGTGTGGCATAATGGAGTATAGTTCAATATGGATCTATATTAATAATGGTGAGCTCCACAGGCGACTGCGCTCACCTACAATAGGAACACTTATATCGAACGTTGACGCTTGGTGTGATGTATTTAAACTGCATGACTATGAATTTACGGTACGGTCTACACTAAAAAATCAGATTAAATCTAAAAAATTTTTCAAAGTATATAATTGAAAAAAATAAGATTGATGATAATATAAATTTATTACATTTAATAAATTATAAGGTGATTTTATTTTTTTCTTTCTTTTCCTTTAAAGAAATTGACTTGCATAATTGCAAACTAAAAAAAACGTAGAAAGATATAAAAATGAAAGGAATTTCTTTTAATCAATATAGAGTTGTAAATAAAAAATTAGATTATTGGAAAGACACATTAATATGATAAACTCTTATATGTGATAAATAATCAAATTTTTCATGATTGGTAGGTCGCTCATTTTTATTTTTCGAAAGTATAAATTGAACATTTTCTTATAACATATAATAAGTGAAATAATAAATCTGGAAATTATATTTATTTTGGCTTATGATATTTTATTAACAAACATATCTCAAATTAGTTTTTTAAGAATATTCTAGAAATAGTGTTATAAAATATAAATATGTATTATTATGATAGAGGAAATTAAAAAATTAAATGTGTGAGGGTTTCAGATATTTTTTTTATTTTAAAATGAATTAATATAAAATAAATAAAAAATATATATGAAACGTGTGAGGGTTTGGTTTGTTTTTTATTTTAATTGAAATGAAAAAATATTATTGTATTAAAAAAATAATAAAGAAAAGCAAATTTCATAAGGGGTTTCAAAATAATTCTTATGGAAATGAATTAAATAATAATTTATATTACAAATAATAAAAAGTCATTCCAAGCTCATTCTCCTTATTCTAATGGCTCTGCACCATTAACTTCCTTTTTTCCACAATCAAACACACCCATAAGACATATATAAACTATTGGTATATATTTAGAAAGTGTCTACAATTAGTCATTGAAAGTGACTGTAAATATTCCTAATAGAAATATAGGAAACAGACTTTTTTAGAAAATACATCTTTGACATTATATATCTAGTTTCTTATAAGAAATATTCATAGTAAATTCGAAAATATTAAGAAAAGATTTTGACCAAAATTGTGGTTTTTTTTTTTTTTTTTTTTTTTTTTTTGTAATGGGACTTTAGGATTGAGAGTCAAGGGTTGTGTTCTTCAATAATAGTGAAAGTTCTTTTCGTCTTCATCTGTAATGTAGCGTCGAGTCAACCTTGAAAATCATTGTGTGTTTTGTGTGTTTTGTTTTCATTTTTTATTTTTCTCCCTATTATTATTATATGTTGTAATTTTTCACAACAAATTGGTATCAAAGTACATATTATTAGACCTGAAATGAAGACAAATTTTGAGGTTGAGAAGTTTGATGGAAGAAACAATTTCAGTTTGTGACACATCAGTATGTGTGCCTTATTTGTTCAATTATTTTTTTTATAAGATTTAATTTATCTCCTATTTGACTTACTGACTACCAACATACATCGGATATATGCTATTTGACTCCAAAATGATTTGTGATTCCACAAATTGTGTATACGTATTAGAGCCATAATTAAGATGCATAGCTTAGATGCCTCGTTTAGTGTTGATGCTTACAATAGCCCAATCGTTAGGAGAATCGACTATCGGAGAGGGGCCTCATACAAAGGGAGATTAGGTATCACCAATTGTTGCCGAACGCGACGATCGATTAGACATTAGTTGACCAAACCATCATCATAGTCCGATTATCATCAATTACTATGATGGATGTGTACGAATTAGAGGGGAGGAGCTCATAACGAGAAGGACTAGACATAATAGTTCTTAGATATGTGCCCATCGACACATCAGTCTGCACATGTTGAGAGACTCTTATTACACTATGGGTGCATCATCTCACCTGTAGTAAAAATAATGATCGTGATCGTAGAGACGTTGATTAGGAGACATGGTTCTAATGGGGGGGGTACTGTCGCCATGAAGCCATAGTGAACATGCATTTATGGACGTCCACAGCGGAAGAAGGAAGACTCATTTGTGCGGTACATTGAGATTTACTACATTAACGTTGTATTTTGAAATACCGTATTAGTAATTTTTTAGACGTATCATATATTTGAACAAATAACTCAGATGAAATTTGTATTGTATTTTGAATCGAGTAACTTTTTTATTAATGTAAGTTCTATAGTCATTCTACCTATTTTGGATTATAATTTAACAAAATAGTATTGTTTATGATTTGGAAAAGGTGTCGATTTGAATTGGCATTTTGGTTTACTTGTTTTGAATGGTTTGGATTGAATGCCAAAAATATGTTATGATGTATATAGTGATAAACTTGTAACATTTTTGATTTGTGATACAGGATTACTAATGTTAAAATATAGAATGTTTTTTTTCTTTTGTGGAAAGTTGTTCTCTCAGCATAAATTCAGAATTGTTCGCACTATGGAAAATTGTGGAAGGTGTCGTCTGTGTTATAATTAGTTTATTTCAGGTATATAACCAATTTTTTTTTTAATTGATGAAAGGTGTTTCTTGCAAGAAGATACATAATATAAATATAGAAATTAAAATTTGTGATTTGTGAAGTATCTTTTCAATGAGACACTTTAGTATATTATTGGGTTTTTTGTGGATATTGTGAAAAAGTGTTCTTGAAAGAAACGATTTCATAATAAGTCAATTCTTTGGGAATTGTTAGAAGGTGCTTTTGAAGTGACACGTTTCAAATATAAAATCAAATTTAGAACAAACGTAAGTAGTATAAATTAGAAATTTTGTAAATGTGATAATACTATTGAAAGATCTTTAGTATAAATCGCAAGTTTTTGAGAATTGTAGAAAATGTCTCTGGAAGTCTCATTTAGTATATATTGAATTATTGTGAATGTGGAAGGTGTTCTTCAAGACCTTTAGTATATAATCCATTTTTTGGGATTGTAGCATGTTGTTTTTTGAAGAGACACATTCAATATATAAATCACATTAAGAGACTGTAATAGTATAAAATTAAATTTGATGAATTTGTGGAAGTGTGTTCTCTCGAAGAGCTACTTGTATGATCTTTGGTAATTTTGTGGAATTGTGAAAACGGTCTCGAAGCGAATACTTTATATATAAGATTCTTTTTTTTGGGAATTTTAGAAAGTGTTTTTTGAGACACCTTCAATATAAAATCAATTTTAGAGATTGTAATATAACTTAAAAATTTGTGAATTATGGGATTGTGTATATGAAAAGATATCGTTTAGTAATTTAGAATTTGTTGGATTGGGGAAAATGTCTCTTTAGAGACAACTTTATTATAAATCAAATTTTTTGGAATCCTAGAAGGTGTTCTCTTCAAATAAGAATGTTTTAATATAAAATAAAATTCCATGAACACATTTAGTATAAAATAAAATATATATTGGATTTTATGAAATTGTAAAAAATGTCTTTTTAAGAGACACTTTTAATATAAATTCAGTTTTATGGAATTGTAGAAGGCTTCTCTCAAAGAGACATTTATCTTAAATTCAATTCTTTTAATGCTATTATGAATTTATGAAATTATATAATATGTCTTTTAAAAAAGTTTTTGACGGACAAAAAGTGTCATAAATATAATCCATTTTATTTTCAGTACATTTTTTAAGAATTATTTTTTGAAGTTGCTTTAGAAGATTTAAGAAAGCCCCTTGAATTTTGGCCTACTTACCCCATGCACTGCTGTCATGCTGGGTTGCCGCATAGCTGCAACGCGCATAGGCCATGTGCAATGTGTGCTGCACTTCTCAATCTTATTTAAATTTTTTTTCACTATTTCACCTTTTTATATTTATTGATTTTAATTATTTATAGACACTTTAAATATAAAATAATAATATATAATAATATTAATGAGACAATTAATATGAAAATAAATATATTAATTTTATTTATATAAAAATAAAAAATAAAGTATATCTTTCATAAAAAATTATATTTAATAATTTATATTAATTTTTTTTTATTTAACTAAAAATTAATTTTTTTGTTCATTATAGTTGTACATTGATTGATACAATCCTTGGAAAAAAGGATATTGTTTTTATGTACATGTTATTTTTATGTTTTTTTATATGACGAAAAAGTAAACATTGAGTGGTGTTTGATAAGAATAACACTTGTTAATTTTTACAGTGGTTAAATGATTGACATTTTATGTAATAATGGAATAAGGTAAATTAAGTAGATATCATTTTCACAATAATATTGATCAATTCATGATAATTCATCAAACATGTAATGAGTGGTAACGTATCTTAGTATAAACCAAATAGAAGTGATACATCTTTTTCACGGTAATACTTTTTTCATGCACTTTTTCATAAAAAGAGTAGTACTTACCTTATTTTTCAAGGATTGTATTGATCAATGCGCAACTTTAATATGCAAAGAATTTAATTTTTAATAAAATTAAAGAGAAAATTACTAAAATATTGAACATAATTCTTTATAAAAAAAAGTCTTTTTATTATTTTTTTATTTATATATAATAAGAAATTTAAAATGTTTAACAATTAAAAGATAGAAACCATGGTCAATAATAGAAGGACATCAATAGAGGTCATAAACAAGAAGTTAAGAATAATAATCATGACTTGATTTTCATCTGAAAATTAGAAATTAAAACATATAACAATAATAATCATAGAAATTTTTTATTTAATATATGATGAATATGATAAGATTTATTAAATAGATAAATAAATATTATTTAGCATGAATTTCTAAAATCTTTTGGGTTTAATCTCTAGAATTCGTCATTTATGTATTTAAAGTGTTTATAAATAATTAATTGTAATAATAATGAAAGGATGAAAGAGTGAAAAAAAAAGAAATTAAAAAATTGTGGTAAAGAATTTTAGGCCTTGGGATCATCTTTTTTCTTATATTCTTAAACGTATATATATAATTATTTAGCTTGAAGCTAATGTAATTGTTTTGATAGTAGGTCATCTTATGAGTCGTCATAATATTAATTATTTATTTATATAATTAAAATGTAAATTATAATTAGAAATTAGGAATGATAAACATATTGAAACTTTTATGAATATTTTATCTTTATATTTTGTATCACTCAACTAAAATGATGATAAGCGTTTAAAGTAAATAAATAAATTTTTATTTTTTTACTAAAATTTTATAATAATATTTAAATTGGAGATATATTTAAAATAAAAGGAAAATATAATATTGATGGGTGGTTAAGCAGGAAACACGGCAGGCGGAGTGGAGGTGAATTGAATGCGGAGAGGAGGAGGAGGAGAGAGGTTGATTGGGGGTCTGAAAAAAACATGTAAGTACAAATGTAATGGTCTGACTTGATTCAAAATGAAAAATGGTTTACAGCCATTGAAGCTATAAGAAGAGTAAAATCAGCTAATAAAGGAATTGTGCAGAGGGATGAGTGTTGTATGCATTTTACACTACATGAGCCTGTAGAAGCAGTTGCTTCCAGAGATGAGAAGTTGGTAGGTTTTGGAACAGGGACACTTCAAGTATATGCTAATGAAATCCCCCACCCTCTCTATGATCACAAGGTCCTCTGTTTCTGCATTTGAAGCCTCCTGCATCCAACACAGTCATTCCTTTTCTATTAATTTTCTTCTACTTTCTTAGCTACCAAACGCCCAATAATAATAATAAAAAAAAAAGAACAGAAAGAAAAAAGAAAAAGAAAAAGACATACATTTGTAATGTTGTGATGAGACCCAGCATCCTCTACTTCCAGCACTACTTCATGCCACCACTGTTTCATCTCTTTCATCCTTTCCATCATTCTCTTGAACCTCTGCAACCATTCAAAACAATTTCAATGGCTTTTAGTTTCTGAGACAAGGCAGCAAAATTGTCCAAACCCGGGATTTTGAATTTTTTCTCATTAATAAGACGGACCAAGAAGGTTGCAAGAAACTAAAAGTAAATACAAAAACAGAAAATCAAATACTCCGTGATTCTTTCTGCATTTCCTCATTTTCACATCTAAGCACCAATATGAAATTGAATACGTAAAGCATAGTAGTATGTGGGCTGCAAGGGTTTTAGGCATGAGGGAAATAAAGAGAAACCCAGAATTTTGAATTTGGAATTCTTTTCATCATATAGGATTCCCCAAAGAAATCATACATCAATACGATTAACACAATAATTATTCAGAGACAATCTTTTAACGATAGCTTTGTATACGTGTAATCTTCATTTCCATTTTTCAGAGGCAAGAAAGACGAAAAACCAAAAAAAAAAAAGGAAAAAGATAGTTGAAATAGAAATAGAAATAGAAAAGAAAAAAAACAAACAACAACTTAAAAGCATTAAGCATATTTTCTAGAACCACAAAAAAAATTCAAAAATTAAGAATTCAGTGCAACAACCTCAGGATCAGGTATATTAGGGACACCACTGGGGATCCTGCAACATCTGCCCTGACCAATAATCTGGTTCGTGGAGAAGCGACGGCATCGTTCAGAATTGGAACCGGCGAAGGGAGCAGAGGTTGGCAATTTCCGTGGAACCCCTTTCACCGGAGGGGCGACAGCGTGGAGACATTGGGGTTCACCTGGGGTCAGAGGCAATGGGGAAAATTCTCACGAGGTATTTCGGCGGTCGAGGCGGAGAGTTGATGAGATTAGGAGCTGTGGCGGCTGTGATTGCGTGGAATTTTGGCGGAGGATACAGGACCCTGGGCATTCGTGAAGGAGGTAATCGTGGAGGAGGGCCGTTTCTTCGCTTCTTGAGCTGGGGTTGGCGTCGCCGTGAGCAATCTCAGATGTTGTGGGATCTTTTTTTTTAAGAGACGCATGCATTGCATTGGTCGGACATGTTTTTGAATTGGAGTTCTGGGTTTGGTCATGATATTCTATTTTGTTCTTGCTGTTTGTGAAGCTTAGATTGCTGTTTGGTTTGTGAGAAAATGTGTGATAATACGGTAGGTTGAAAGATCGGTTTGGCACGGTGCATATACTAGCTTTAATATATCTCTACCCTATTGGCTATTAAGAGAAGTAACAGTGTATGTCATTTTTTTTCTCCCAAAAATACCCTTGTTAATTCTCCTTCCAAACCCAACCAAGCCCATAAGTCGGTCCATAAATTATACAAAAAAATCTAATCTATATACATATAAAAGTAGGAAGTGTTTTAAAACACTTTTTTTTCCCTAAACATAACCTTATCATTTCTATTATATATACTTACATCCTATCATTATTATTATATGCAATAATTCAGATATCTTATCATTATTATATGTAATAATTAAAATAATATTTATTTATTCTTAATTTATTGAATAAAAAATAAATTATATATATATATATATATAATATATATATATATATATATATAATTCTTTAGAATACGAATGACATAATTTTTTATCCAATTGCATTTTTTTTATTATACACGTTATATCTAATTATTTGTATATTTATGGTATTAAATGATTATTTTTCTTAAAAGTAAAATAATTATTATATTAATTTTAATACTTATCATTATAAACATAATTATTCACTAAAATTTTGTTTATTTAAGAGTTTATAATGTATGTAACTTGAAAAAACAATACAATTAAACCCAAGGTTTAATTATCTAATTTATTTTTTCAATAGTATTAAGATAAAAACAAACATTCAAAAAATATTTCAAATGATAATATTACGCATTTTATTTTATTTTTAAGAGTCAAGAATAATGTTTAAAAATGAAACAAAATTATTATCTTTTTAGGAAGAAAACATATGAACTTGAATACTATTAATTTTAATTAAATTATATAATTTAAAAGAGAAGTATATTATTTTGTGTTATAGTTTTGAATTTAAAAAAGAATTATCATCTAATATATTATAATAGGTAGAATAATAATAAGATATAAGCTATAACTAAAAAAAATATGGTAATTCGGATTTTAAAAAAGATGTAATTTGAATTATAAAGATTTTTTTTGTATTTATCTATTAAGAATAAAAATAAACATTATCTTAATTAATTACATTATAATAATATAATTGCTATATCAGAAATGATAAGACTATTTTAGGGAAAAAAGTTTAAACACTTTATATGTATTAGTAAGTGTACACGTGCCACGTAAAGAATATGAAAAAGGACCACAAAAAAATTAGTATGTTGAATTTATTATTTCAAGACTTATATAAAAATCAAATAGAAATTCAAAATCAAAAATTGAATTAACATAAACTAATTTTTTTTTTTAAAAAAAAATGGGATTAGATATAAATAAGATCATACTTTTTGGTACCAAATTTTATGTTAATAAAATTATTTTTAATTAATTTCTTATATCAAAAAAATCTTAAAACAATTGATTGAATAGAAATTGGAATAGAAATTAATCCTTATTAAAACAATTGATTTTTAATTATATAAATCAAAAAAGTTATAACATGCAGTTTTATTGTGTAAGTATTAAAATCTTAAATTAAATGCCTATTAAAAGATAGAATAGAAATTGGAGGCAAATGGAAAAGATTACAATTTTCCTTTACCTTTTAGTTTGTGAATCAGGTAATGACTTTTGTTAATCCAAAGAAAATGAAAAGATTAAAATTCATTAAGGTTGTTATGATATGAAAAATATTAAATTTTGAATACCTTTAGGTTTATGATGATATTTTAATAATGATTTCTCAAATAATTAAAATACAAAAGAAATAAAGAATATTAAATTAATTTTTAAAAATTATTAGTATGATAATGATTATTTCAAGAATAAAAAAGTAAATAACAGCTCTTACTTTTAATAAGTAGTATAAATTATGAGATATATATTACAGTATATTAATAGTAGTATAATGATAATTACTAAAATTAGCATATGCTGTAAGAGGGTTAAGGTTTTGATGTAAAATTAATACATTTAATTCAATTAGTAAACCGTATTAATTAAACCTATAAATAGCTACTTTAACTAAATACGGAAATATCAAAATTTTTCAACTTTTTCTATTCAACTATAAAACAACCTACTTATAAAAATGTACACTTGGTTCAACAAATATAATTTTTTTCTTTTTGTAACAAAATGAAATATAATTCAGATATTTAATTTTTGAGCTAAATCTTTTATACTTATCATTATATAATTTTATAAGATAATTGTGGAATGATATATTTATATTTGTTTAATTTATGGCTTTGATGTTACAAATTTGAAAAAAAAAAAAAAATCAGTATTTGGTATACAATGCTATTGTCATTGACGCTGACTAAAAATGAAGATTTTATGGGATTTAACAAAATTATTCTTAGGTTATGCAAGGAGAAAATGCTGAACAATAAGGAGCAGTAGAATTAAAATTTACTGTCTCAATTTTCTTGACATCAACAAAATTAGGAATACTAGATACCCGAAAAATAGAAAGAAAGAAAAAAATGGTTCTCTCACATTTAATTTCACTTTGAAAATATAAAAGAAAATTATATATAATTAAAATTAAGTAGAAATTTATTTAAAAGAAAATAAGTAAAATAAATTGGAAGAAATATATAAAAATAATTTATTGATTTTAAATCTATTTGATTTTGTTCTTCTATTTCTTGTTTTCCTTACATTTTTTTCTCAAAATTTTCGAAAGTCAAATATAGTTGTGGACCCCGCATTTCGGTTCATGCGGTGGCGAGCTCGAATTTTATTTGAAAAATGATTTTTATTTATTAAGAAAATGACTTGGAGTCGCCACTTATTTTTGTTTTATTTTTAAAAGGTTAAACAAAATAAGAAAGAAAACTCTATGTGTGACTCCTTATTTTAGAAAATGTTGGTATGTGAAGAAAACCGGATCGGGCTTCACGGGCTCAAGCGGTACTTATCGGCGAAGGTAACGATAATGACCGTAACACCGCTCTAACTCGCCTAAAGTCGGCCGTTCTCTACTAATAAATGAAACAAGTATGACAATTGATAAAATAAATCAATGAGTACCTGCGAAAAGAAAATCACAACAAAGGTACCCGAATGAATATGAGTGGCAGAACGTACTGATGATGACGACGGTTTGCTTCACAAAGGAAACAAATTTTAGCCATTCAAACACAGAACTAATCGCATGTATGTCATAGAGTGGAATAAATCAGCATGAAATTAATCAAGGTCAATCGATAAAATCACATAGTTGGGTGCCACCAGAAACCTTCGATTTATTAAGTTGCATAAATTAATATCACAAATTTCATTACTTGGATACTCGCAAAATTTATTCTGCTTATTATAAAATAAAGAGAATAGATAAATTATTGAAAACCAAAGTGGAATTAAAACTGTTTGAAGAGAAAGTTGAATTTTGAAATTTATTTGCAAATTGGAGTCTCGAAGATTACTTGAAAATCGGAGTTTTGAAAATTTCCAAACCATTTAAGAATTGGGGATTTTGGATATTGGATTCTCTCACAAGAAATCAGAATTTTGGAATCTAAGATTTGAAAAGAAAACGAAATTTTGGAAATTAAAGTTAAGGAAGTTGAATTTTTTGGAAATTAATATTTAAAAAGAAATAGAGTTTTAAAGCATGAAATTTTAGGAAATAGGAATTTTGGAAATTAAATTGAAAAAAGAAATGAAATTTTGGAAATTAAATTGAAGAATTTGAATTTTAGAAATTAAATTTGAAAGAAATGAAATTTGGGAAATTAAATTGTTATAGATTTTGAATTTTAAAAATTAAATTTGAAAAAATCGAAGTTTTTTTTTTTAAAAAAATAAAAATTAGGCAGCCGACTTTTGGAAATTAAATTTGGAAGAATAATTTTTGGAATTAAATTGAAATTTGATTTTTGGAAATTGAAAGTTTTAAAAAATGGGAATCTTTGGAAATTAAAAATTTAGGAACATGGGTATTTTGGAAATTAAAGCTTGAAAATCACAAATATGGAAGTTAATTTTTGATATCAAATCAGGAAGAATAATAAATAAAAAAAGACCACGTGGTGGATCCACTTTAGCTTATTTATTCTTTTTGGCTTGGCATTTGGCATTAAAAACAATTAAAAGATGAGCAATGCATCCAATATATTAACCTAATGGCCATATTACAACTTATTCCCACAAACCAATTTATTAGAAGGCCATATTAGTTGGCACGAATTGAAGTAACACTGACCTTACCAACCTTCCTTCATCACCACACGTTCTTGACCCAGCTTTCTTGGTGCAGCATAGAGATCCACAAAATGAATCCCTATGTCCCTCAAACTGTATATCCAAAAACAGCTCACAGCAAACATACCTAAGCCTGAAGATGGGAAGCCCGAAACCATTTTTTCGATGCGAGAAGGTGAGATCATGCCGTGGGGGTGAAAAAAGAAATTGTGGTGATATGTGATGAAGCTGAGTTTCGGCTGACAACAAAAGCATTGGATCGATCCAGCAGCTATGTAATCCGAGGTAGGCTTTGTTATCAGAGGAAGCATATGGAAATCGGGCCAGAAATGGCGGAAGATGAGGTCACAGTCAACGCCATTGAAGAAAACTCTCAAGAACTATTCATCCTGCATACTGAAAATTCCCTGTTAGTAACTCTTGATATACACAGCTTATCTGCTCGTTCTTTGATTTCCTCACTATCGTTGCCCAGAATATCTCCCGCCCTCAAGCTTTCCAAAAAATTCCTAGAACCCCACTCCATATCCGGAAAACTCTTCTCCCCTCCGAAACTTCTGATTTTTCTCTGTTTTCTCTAGTGTTTTCTCTCTGTAACCAGCCTCGACAACCTCCGAAAAAAACCCCCCCTCCGGCCAAACTCTCCTTTCCCAAAATATATCTCTCTCCGTACCAAACCCTCCACGCTTCTCCTCTGAAAAATCAGTCGCCCCCTCCCACACGCTCCCTAACTGCTTCTGGCCAGATTATGCTCATTTTTTTACGGAAAAGAAACGCTCCTCTGAACATTCCTATTACAACGTCAGCTGCTGGTTCTTCCTCTGAATATATATATATATATATAAAAAAGGTGGCATGCTTGTTTTTAACTTTTTAGTAAGCTGTTTCCATTTTTTGTGTTTTCACATTTTTGCTTTTTTAGCATTTTTATTTTGATTAAACCTATTTCAAACTTGGTTTCCTTTGTTCTATTTAAAATATAAAAATATGAAAACATTTTAAAGAAACAAAGCCTATGTTATTAAGAAATTATAATTATATTTGTCCACACTTAATTTGAAATTTAAATACCCTTAATTTTAGATTTAAGTTATGAGAAAGAATAGGATAGACATGAGAGACTCCTTCCATGTATTAATTAATAGAATATTTGGGGCCAAAAAATAAGATAATTCTCGTATTTGACTAATAATATTCGTGACCCAAAAATGTAAATATAACTTCAAGTTTATCTTTCTTTCCGGTCTGTAAACAAAGGACAAAGAAGACATTATCAGAACATGAAAAAAATTGGGTTGGGTAGATTCGTGGATTGAATTAATACATCCAGTGATACATGATTAATAATTTTACAAATATTTGTATAATTTTTTTTTCTTTAGTATTGATTACATATCTTATATGGCTAGAGTCTCTCGATATACACTTTCTCTTTTTAGCACATTTTAGTGTTACTTTTTTTTATTTTTTTAATTTTTCATAAAAGAATGGTACCATCTTTTGCAAAAAAGTGTGATATCTTCTTTTCCAAGGGTTATATCGATTAATGCGCAATTTTAATATGTAAAAAATTTAATTTTTAACAATATTAAGAGAAAATAATGTGAATGATTAAACATATTTTTAATGACAAATTTATTTTTATTTTATATAAATAAAATTTAAAATTTAACCAAACAAAATGTCAAAAGTTAAAATCACAATTAAGTTTTTAATTTTTAATTAAAAATATTAAAAAATTTAATAAAAAAAAAAAAGTTAAAATCGTGATCAAGTTAAACACATAAGGAGAATGGTAAAACCATAATCATCCACTTTGATTTTCACATAAAAATTTTTAAATTTTAAGAATACAAATAATTAAAATTATTCCAATCATGTGGTATGGTTGGTTGCCACGTATCATCTTTATTTTTAAAAAAAATCATGATCATGGCAAAAGGACTGCCACCCTTACGCCAAAATCTCCCTAAAAACCTAGCCGCTCTACCTACACCTAGGCACATGATCGAACGTATGACGCTTGGTGATGTCGTATACCTGCATGACCCTATGAATTTATCGTAACCGAACTACACCTAAAAAACAATTCAAAAAATTCAAAAGATATATAATTAAAAAATAAATTGATCGATAAATAAAAATTTATTAATTTTAAAATAATAAGGATGATTTTATTTCTTTTCTTTTCTTTTCTTTTCCTTTAAAAAAATTGGAACTTGCATAAATTGCAAAACTAAAAAAACATATTTGAAAGGATATAAAATTAAAAGAATTTTTTTATTATATAATTTAAATAAAAATTAGATATTGAAAGACACATTAATATTAAATTCTTATATTATGATTGGTAGTCTCATTTTTTTTCAAGTATAATTGAATTTTATACAATAAATGGAAAAATAATAAATCTGGAAATTAAATTTATTTTGGCCTTATGATATTTTATTAACAAGACATTTCTCAAAATTAGTTTTTAAGAATATTCTAGAAAATAAGTGTTATAAAAATATCAAATATGTATTATTATGATAAGAAATTTAAAAAATTAAATGTGATGAGGGTTTCAGATAATTTTTTTATTTTAATTGAAATTAATATAAAATTAAATAAAAAATATGTGAAACGTGATGAGGGTTTAGAGTTTTTTTATTTTAATTGAAATGAATAAAATATTATTTAATTTTAAAAAAATAAAAATAAAAAGCCAAATTTCATAAGGGTTTCAAAAAAAAATTCTTTTATAGAAATGAATTAAATACTAATTTAATTTACAAATAAATAAATAAAAGTCATTCTCACGCCCATTCTCCTTATTCTAATGGCTCTAAGCACCATTACTTCCCTTTTTCTCACAATCCAAACACACCCATAAGCATAACCTATAACTATTGTATATATTAGAAAGTGTCTAAAATTAGTCCATTGAAAAGTAAAATACATAAGCTGTGTTAAATGATAAGATGATCATGGGTATATATATTTTTTTATTACAAAGGAATTCAGATTGTTCCATTCACGGTTAGGTAATAAAGTCAATATTTTTTTAATAGAAAAATGAGGTTTATATATATATATATATAAAAGTGTAGACCCCCTTTGAGGAGCAAAAGGATATTAGTTTTTCTTGAGAGTTTTTTTATGGCATGGGAGGGAATGCTACCGGACCGCTTAGTATACCGGGTAGCACTTGAGATAAGTGGGGGGCCCTCTTTTCCCTACGCCGGGGGTGCAGCTTCACGGACACGGCAAAGAGAATGGGCAGCTAGGGCTGGTAGGTGAATAAAGACATGCTGTTGACTGGTGAACAGGGAAAGCAAGTAGTGACTTGCTGAGGAAGACACAAACATAGAGGGATAGAAAGGAGGAGACGGAGATCTTGGGGAAAAAAGGAACCAGAGAAGAAAAGGAAAATAAGGGGGAGCTTCTGGAGGACGGGTCCGAGAGAAGTTTGCCCGAGGAAGAAAGAGCGCAGGTATGGCTTCTATTCAGCTGGACTTTGTTGTTTTCACACCATTTCGTTATGATTCCTGGGATTGCTAGATTTTCCTTTATTTATGCTGATGCCTGGATGGGACTACGTTGGATTTTGTTATGTTCTTGTGGGGTTGGAGCTTGCTTGTGCTTGGTTTTTAGCTTGGTCTTCAACCTATTTTTGAGTCCTATTTGGTACTTCATGCCTGATTCCCCCTTTGAAATTTGATTGAGATCCCTTTTCAATATATCCCTGCACCTAAGCGCGTTGATTCAAGGATGAAATGTGGCTTATGCGGATTTGTTTCCACTCATACACTCTATGCTCTGTTTTGGGCTATCCTCCCCTATTCCTGTGCCTACTCCTGGAACACATCATTTTGCTCATCTCTGCCCATAGGCAGCATAGCATGTTTAGTAAGGCGGGACATCAAGGCAAAAATGAACGGTGGGTTGAGGAGAGTTCTCAGGGGGGATGGTGACAATTATGGATCTGGTGTTGGTGGGGAATCTGATGACAATTTCACATATATTCATTTTCTTACCATTCATTCTTCTATCTACACCACCATGCACCTATCTCATTCCTCTCATTCACTCATCAAACCCACACTTCCATTACTGCATCATCTCATCACTTAAACCTCCATACCTATTTCTCTCTCTATGCCTCCATATTCTTTCCCACCACCTTTTCTCTCACTAACCCATCCATCATACCCATTCTTTGCCCATACATGTCATCTTACCCATTTTCCCTACCACCTTTCTTCTCTAAGCAACACCGGGTACCCATTTTCTTAATGCCACCACTCATGATATCACCACCCCCCTTATGCCACTTACCCAATTTCGTTCTTGCTTGATTCTACGTGCCTAAGTTCCATGTATGTACACACTTTCAAGCCCTCATCCTCTCATCTTTCATGCTCATGCCCACCATACTTCATTCATCCCATGCATACCACTTCATGCACCACCTTTTCTCTCTCTACACCCATACCCGTTTTTCACTACCCACCCCACTCATCATCTTCCGTATACCATATGTTCTTCATACCCATCTTCTCTTCAAGGTCTATCAAACATACTCACCCCATGCACATCTTCTTCATACGTATATCCCCATGCATGTTCATTCATCACCTCACCTCATCACCTTTCCACCATACCCCGTGTCTATACCCTTCATGCTCACCCAGAACCACTCATATCCATCTCATTCCATCTCTCCACGCTTATATGTCCTACCCAATATGTATAGCCATCCCTCACTTACCCATTTTCCCCTTCACCACCTTTTCTCTCTCTACACCACATACCCTTCATGCACTGTTTTCTCTCTCTACACCACCACCATGCCACCAATCCCATGCATAGCCATCACCCACTCACTCGTTTCTCTCACTACCACTATCCTTCATTGCTCATCCCCACCAATAGCAACCCATACTCTCTCTAAATCCACCATTGAATCCTCTCATCTCACCACCCTCTATCATCCATTCCATCAATAACCCCCCCGCAAGACTCAAAAAGAAGGGTTGGGATTGATTCATGTTCATAAGGTGCATGGAAACAAGTGGGCGGAGTCGACAAAACTCTAGCCGGGAAGGACAAATAATGCAATAAGGAATCGTTGGGACAACCATACAAGGAATAAGTTGGGCTCCCATATAGCATCACATTCATTTACACAAGCCCAAGGCCCATGGACGTCCTTTGAAGGCCTTCTTCCCCTTAGGCCCATTCCTAAAGGCCCCTTGTCTTGTTCTCTCATTTTAAGTTGGCCCATGCCCATTCCAAGCCCATGCTCACTTCAAGTTGATTTGTTCACCCACCTTAAGTTAGCCTATGCCCATTCCAAGCCCATACCCACCTCAAGTTAGCCCTTTTGTTTTCAATTTGCATGATTTATCTTCTTAAAAACATTAATTCCTCAATAAATTTTAATTCCAATTTTTGAAATTTTAATTCTCACACCAATTTAGTTAATCATTATTTATTTATTTATTCGTCCATTTTTAAAAAAATTCAATCTTTAAATAATATTTCAAAATTCCATTTTCTAAATTAAATTCCAATTTCTGAAATTTTAATTCTCACATCAATTTATTTAATCATCATTTTCGTCAGTATTATTATTCTATTTCAAAAATTCCTTCTTCAAACAATTCCAATTTTCCGACTTTCGAATTTAATTTCCAATTTAAAAAATTCCGATATTTTCATTCATTTACTTAATCATTATTTTCGTCCTTATTATTGTTGTTCCATTTATTTATTTATTTTAAAATTTCATTTTTCAACATTTTTTCAAAATTCTAATTTCCTTCAAATTTAATATCCAAAATCTCCATTCTTAAATTCAATTCCCAAGGCTCCAATTATCAGATAATCTTCGGGACTTCAATTTTCAAATAAATTTCAAAAATCCAGTTTTCACTCGAACAGTTTTAATTCTGCTTTAGCTTTCAAATAATCTTCTTTTTTCTCTTAATTTTATATAAGCGTGAATGCAATTTTCATAATCCCAAAATAATGGAATTTGTGGAATTAATTCATGCAAAAATGAACGGGCTTTGGTGGGGGCCCCACATACATGATCTTATGATCTATTGATTGATCTGATTGATTGACTTGGTTATCGTACACGATTTATTTGTCTTGCTCTCTGACATGCATGCTATTATTTCTTAATTGTGCACTAACCTCTCTCTTAATAGTGCATGGTGGCTCGTCGCCTAGGTACGCACCTACTTTCACTCTGGTAATTGTCCAAGCATATTTTGATTCTCACGTGTGCATGATTTATTCTGGGTATTCAGTGATCTACTCGTCCACTGCCATGATTGCTTCATTTTATTAGTAGAGACCCGACTTTAGGGGCTTAGAGGGGTGTCACGGTTTTTGCTGTACCTTCCCGATAAGTTACCTGACCCTCGAACCCGATCCGGTTTTTCACAGACCACCTTTTCCAAAATAAGAAGTCACACTTAGGGTTTTTCTTTCTTATTTTGTTTACCCTTTAAAAATAAAACAAAAATAAGTGGCGACTCCAAGTCATTTTTCTTAATCAATAAAAATCATTTTTCGAAATAAAAATCGAGCTCGCCATCGAGAAGGGAAACGCATTGAGCCGAAATGCGGGGTCCACAATAAGATTGTTCATAATAACAAACCTATATTTCCTTTTTCTTTTATTAGTCTTTTGGATTTTACAATGTAAAACAGTTTTGATTTAATACCCCAAATAAAAGCATAGTAGTGGAATTTTTTTTTAAAATTTGTTCTAACTATCAAATAAAATCTTAATAATTTCAAATCAATCTTACTAATTTTTAGAATTTTATATTAAAAGTAAAAAAATTGTAAACTGGCGAATTTATATAATATTTTTAAAATAAGAGTAATTTCAATAATCATGCTTAGAAGAATGATTAATTATTAAAGGAAAAAAAGGCAATAAGAAGAAAAAAAAATACAATTACATACTATTTGTAGAATATATACAAACGAAGGCACCTCAATTTTTAAGTCATATTTTTCCAAATATATTTATTTTTCTACCCTTTATACCGATATTCCAACAACTAGGCTTGTATGCAATTTTTTTTTTTAAATAACATTGTATTTATAAATTTAATTTTAAGAATAATCAGGGCTGAAATCAAGTAAATTTTCTTATTTATCTCATATTTTTTAAGACAAAAAATATATGTATTAAAAAAATGCTTATATTAATTCCGAATGAAAATAATATTTATTAAAAAATTGAATTTTATAGTGATTGAGTGTTAAAAAAAAGTATTTTATTAAGAAAAATAAATAATTTAATTGTTATATCTTTTAAAAAATGTTTCAAAAAATCCATTTTTTTTTTTCATAAAGTTGGAAAAAATAAATTTTTGCTTTTGCCTTAATTTTGGTTTAAGAGGCGGAAATAAGGGAGGTGGGAAAGGTATTTGGCAGTGTCAATCTTTTTCTTGGAAAGAGAAAATTTTCTAAGAAGAAAAGAAAGGTGGGATTGTTAATTCCATGACTAATACAATGAATTTATATAGGATTGACACTCACGTAGATGCAATGTTTTCATAATCGGATTGATTATTAAAATAAAAAAAAAAAAAATAATAATAATAAATTCTACCTAAATTTTCTATCAAATTTTGTAAACAAAAATAAGAATTTTAATCATCATTCATCAATAAAAAAAATATCATCAACCACCATATTAATTTAAAGAATTAAGCCCAAAATTTATTATAGAAATTTCTTTCATAAATTTAAAAATATTTAAAAAGTGGAACACAATTTTTTATTTATTGATTTTTTCCAAAAATTTTCTAATCTTTTTAATGTTTTTATTAATTTATTTAAAGTCAAATTAGATATTTTAGAAATCAAAATAAAATAAAAATAAACTAATAAAGTAAACAAATATATAAAATCTAAACAAATGATTCAATTATTTAAATGAAATTTCAATGAATATTGGGATTCTAATTCAATAAATCAATATGGAATAAAATTATAAAATATTAAATATTAAACAAAAAATTGCAAGATTCCAAAGTTGGAGATTTCATATTTAGAATGTAGTGGGTCCTCGTCAATGTGAGATCCGACGTTAGCTCAAAATGGTTTATATGCAAATCAAAACGACGTCGTTTCGATGGATAAAAAAACAAAAAATTGTGAATAGTTCGGTTATTGGTCTGATCGCCGATTCAACCTCTGGGTGGTTCAAATGATTGGATCGAACTAGAACAGTGACCGGTCGGCAGTCAAAGTGGTCGGACCAACCGGTCCGATTCAGTTTTTAAAACCATACGTAGATGTCAATTTTTTTAATTATTTTAAATGAAATTTTATTAACGGTTATTATTTTAAAATTATTATTGTTCATTTTTAGGAATAAAGATGTTAATGTCTATATTTTTTTATATATACTAAAAAAAATTATTTTTATAAAAAAAATTATGATTTTATCATGATATTAGTATTTATATTTTACTAAAAATTATTCATTTTTTAGTTATAATTTCTTTTTATTTATAATAAGATTTGATCGATTAAATTGGATTAATATTATATAAATTGAATTTATAATTTTTTTTAAATTCAAATAGAAAACCAACTTATTGAGTTTTTTGTTTTCTAATTTTTTATTTTAAATATTTTTAAAAATATCTTGTCAATTTAAATAAAAAAAATACTAAAAAAGCTTTTTTTTTTTTTTTTGGCTAATATTAAGTTTCTTTTATAGAAATTTTCGCATGATCATGCGAAAAGGAAATATTTAAATTTTCAACTCCTTTTTGTCATTTTTTCCATTTCTTTCATTTGAATCCACCTCAACCACCTCCAATCAACTCCAAATCCCGATCCAAACCA
>JBAPGN010002373.1:0-68862 GCA_037355405.1 Vitis amurensis
TCAATTATTTATAAAAAAAGTTTCTAAAAACAATGAAAAATCCAAAAAGTTAAAATAGAATTGTGCTTGGTAGGTGTCATACCCCTGATAATCACCCCAAATTTTTCACTGAGTGTGCGGTTCTAAGAACCCTTTCTTAGCCAACCTTCATCTTCAACCCTTATAAAAGTAACGTAACAAGCCAACGCAAATTACGGGAATGTCCCCAACTTGTATTATTTCGATTTCTACAAGAATACAAAATTGCCTCCAAAGTGTCTCAACACTTTGCCAGAGTCAGACCCATAAGCATTCAAAATACCACACATACTCTGTCTTAGAAATGCAGGGGGCTTTTATATGACCCAACCTACATTTTTTTTCCTTTCAAAATTCAAACTAAGGAGTCTACTGGTGGTTATGCAACTACCCATAACCACCTAGTTGGAGACACCCCTCCGAACCGAGGTGTCTCTTCGCCCCAGCCACCAGCACCACAACTATCTGCTAGTTTCCTGCTACTGAGTGTTGTCCTGATCAACTTGTTGCCACTAGTTAGTTGTCGTCCCCTCAAGCCCGTTCTTATCAAGTTGTTGATGAGTCTCCCTAACAAGCTGCCTCATCCTCGTAAGGTGCCTTTTATGAACGGGTGCCCATAAAAGTGTCTCTGATCAAGGTCCTCTGAATCAAGAACATGCATCAACCAACCGTCCAAGTGTCTAGTGCATCAGTTACCTTCCTTACACTAATGTTTGAGCCCATGCCATGTTAGGGTGCCTATGGCCTTGGCATGTGTCAAGCTCCCTCTGGTTAGTCAAGGCTCCATCATTGTCTTGCTCATGCCATGCACCACCAATCTCACCCACTGCCTCAGAGCTCCCTGTCTAGCTATTGATTCACAGCATCGAGCCATGGCATTACGCCCATGGTTTCTCCAACTGGCTCACTACACAAGTCTTTGGGTGCCCTCATGCCAGCTCGGGAATGAAGTAGGCCGCACTAGGCCCTGTGCTGTTGTAGCCACGGGGTGCACACCACACATGTCGTGGAGCCCATGTGTTTGTGTGCTTGTGTGCCATCCATGTGTCCTAGGCACGCCCAAGGTCGTGCCATGGTGCCTCCTAGGTGCCCCTCCTCCCTCTCCACATTTAAGAGCATTATGGGCCATTCTCAAGATGTCTGGAGGAGACACTAGACCCCCTTGAGGAGACATAATGGAATATTTAAATAATTAATAATTATATTCCATAAAAAACCTTACCCTTCATCTGTACCATCTCCATAGCCCCACATGTGCATGATGTGCGCTAAGTGTGCACACAAGTGTGGCCTGATGCGCGCATGGGCGTGGCATAGTGCACGAATGGGCGCGGTATGGTGCACGCATGGGCATAGGCTGGTGCGTGCGCGGTGCTCGTCTGGTGCGCACACAATTCCCGTCTAGTGTGTGCGCATTGCCTGTCTAGTGTGTGCGCGTTGCCTATCTAGTGTGCACATGGTGCCTATCTGGTGTGCGCATGGTTAGCACCCGTCCGACCCGTCTTCCCATTTTTGTTTCTTAGGGTTTAAACCACCAAACCTCCAAGCTATCCCTGCTCTCTGCCTAAGATTCCCATAAGGCCCTTGTAAATATTATTTATTAATTAAAGTTAATATTTTGTATGATTTTTTAAATATATTTCGATAGTTTGGACTCTTAAAATATTATTCTTTAATTAAAATTAATATTTAGAAAATTTGACAAACCATATTTGGTTAATTTTTAACTTATTTTCAATTTTTCACAAATTTCACATTATCATTTATCATGATGCTCTAATGTACTTTATTGAATTCATTTTCGTAGTTGTGATGAACTTGATTTTCATATGGTCGAATTATTACTTTAATTTATATGTTATAAATTTTTTAATAATCATTTGAAACATTAATGAATTCATATTATAGGGAGTGGATCATGTAAAGTAAGGCTATGTTTGGTTCTCATAAAATACTAGGCAAAGAAAAAAAAATGTTAAGGAAAATGATTTTCTCATTAATCTTGCTATAAGAGAGAGAAATAAGTAAAATGAGTTTGAAGAAATATATAAAAATAATTTATTAAAGTTAAACCTTTTTTTTTCCTTCACTTTTTCTTTCTTTTACTTTTCTTTTCTATTTTCTTTCCTTCGCATTTTTCCACAAATTTTCCAGGAACCAATTAAACACAACCTAAAGAAAACATTCATGATCCTCAAAGGGGATGTTTTAGTTTGAGACATAATGGCTTATGAATTTAGTGTGTCTACTATATAGTCACCATATATCCCTAATTGTAAATTTACAATTCAAGGTTAATTATCCATTGAGAACAAATAAAAAGTGAATAAAATGTGTGAAATACAAATAAAATTGGAAACAATAAACTAAAGTTTTTGAATTAATGATGTGTCACATCTTTATTTATTTTAATATTTTGTTATTAATCTTCATGAACAACCAATTTTCCTAAAAGTTTAAGCTTATATGATTTGAGTTTACAATATATATCATGCTCTTCAACACTCTTCCTCACGTGTAGCCTCATTTTTTTAGGCTTAAACATGAGCTTAATAAATTAGGGAAATAAGCTTACAGTGATGAGATATGAACATGTTTGGTAAATAAACTTATGATGGTGAGATTTGAATATATAACCTCTCACCAAATGAGACTCTGATATCACGTTGAATAGAAAAAGTTTCTAAAAGCTTAAGCTTATAGGATTTGAGTTTACAATGTATATTATTCTCTTTAACAAATCTAAATTGTCATGACCTCTACATCCTAACATTCGAGTCTTCATCATGGTATATCGTTCAATCAGCAAAGGTACTTTAAGCTCAAAATAGTATTACTTTAAGACCAAAACACATCTAAGGGTAGTTTGGAATAATGCTAAGTGGGCACTATTCCAATGCATGAAATGAGAATTATTTTTTTGGGTTCTCTTTTTATCCATATTTTGTAAATTGACCATGTTTACATAATTCCCCTCATTCTAATGCCACAACCTATCATTTCAAGAAACACCTCATATATTATTTTACATTTTTTATTTCCTTAGAATCTTTATATCAGACAATAATCACTCTAATTATTGGAGGGCATGAGGCATTGGAAGGGTTAAAATAACTATGCAGAGTGAAAAAGAACCGCAAATCAGAATCTCAAATTTTTGGTTTTAAATTTATTGTGACTAATAAGTGATTATGTGTTACTAAGAAAATACAAGTAAAGTAAGTTGCGATTTGGTGAGCTTCAAAGTTTTAGTGAGAAATAGTGATCAATGGAAGAATCATCGAAGTGATTCATTAGTTTTCTTTTAAAACTTTTAGCTTTGTTTTATCTCCTAAATTTCAGTTATTTTTAAGCAGTTACTAGATATGGTTCTTATTTAATTGGCATGAGCTAGATGTTTATGCTATAAATAGCTTGTTGTGATTGTATTTGTAGTTGGGTCTTTGAACAAGAAGACTAAACTTAGCTTGAATTCAGCGAATTAAGCCAAACCTGATTCTGGTAAATGGAATTAGTTTGGATTAGGGCACTAAATTTAGAAGGCTGTAGAAGAACATGTACCTCCCATGCTCCTATAAATTCCAGGCTTCAATGCTTGTTTCAGATCAGAGAGTTGTGAAGAACAACTCAGACTGCTCTTGTTTTTGCTATCAGGTTAGTTGATAATGTGCTTGTGTTTGATAGTTTCATGGCGTGGAGGTGTTTGACTCATCATCACTATAATTATTTACGTACATTTTAGTGCAAATTAAATTACTGACGGTAATGAATTTTTTGTTTCAATTCGCAGAGTCATAAAGAGTTTGGGGAGCAAAGATGGCAAAGGTTTCAGTGATATGGGTAGGGCTTCTGCTCGTATTTGGTTTGGCAGCCATGGGAGAAGCGGCTTCTGAGAAGTACAAAGACCCAAAACAGCCCATAAACATTAGAATCAGAGACCTTATGAACCGAATGACTCTAGCAGAGAAAATAGGTCAGATGGTGCAGCTGGAACGCGCCAATGCCACTCCTGAGATCATGAAGGATTTCTCAATTGGCAGTTTACTGAGTGGTGGAGGGAGTGGGCCTGGAATCCAAGCTACTGCAGAGGATTGGATCAACATGGTGAATGAGTTTCAAAAGGGTTCTCTGTCAAGCCGCCTTGGCATCCCAATGATTTACGGTATAGATGCTGTTCATGGGCACAACAATGTGTACAACGCAACAATATTTCCCCACAATGTTGGTCTTGGGGCTACCAGGCAAGCATATATAAAACGAATGCCCTTTCAACCTTTTAACAATATTCTGGAAAGCTAGCCTTAATTTGCAATGCTGTCATTGATGGATATCATCCTGCAGGGATCCTGAACTTGTGAAGAGGATTGGTGCTGCAACCGCCATTGAAGTTAGAGCCACAGGCATTTCTTATGCTTTTGCTCCATGTATTGCGGTATACAATCTGAGTTGTTGATGAGAATCATTTCACAAAATTAAATGCCATATATACATATGTTTCTGTAGGTAAAATAAGGACATTGATCACTTTGATTAATCTTGAACCCTCTGTATATATAATAGGTGTGCAGAGATCCAAGATGGGGTCGGTGCTACGAGAGCTACAGTGAGGATCCCAATATTGTTCGAGCAATGACAGAAATCATACCTGGGTTACAAGGCGAGATCCCTGCCAACTCACGGAAGGGTGTTCCTTATGTTAATGGAAAGTAAGTGTAAGCAGTAGGGTTTGATAGGTCTGCTTCTTGCTTTTTAGTTTTATTATCCATAATATTGGGGAGTCATGGAATGGAAAGTAAGTGTACAAAAATAAAAGCTTAGATGATCTTCTGTTGCTCTTATACATAATATTGCATGGTGATTGTCTCTACTTGACCTTCAATTATTGCCTCTCGATCTCTCAAACACTCTTGTTTATGAAAAGGGATAAGGTAGCAGCCTGTGCAAAACACTTTGTGGGTGATGGTGGCACCACTAACGGCATCAATGAGAACAACACCGTTATTGATAGGCATGGATTGCTGAGCATTCACATGCCCGCCTATTACTCCTCCATCATAAAGGGTGTGGCAACAGTCATGGTTTCCTACTCCAGCTGGAATGGGAAGAAGATGCATGCTAACCATGAACTTGTTACTGGATTCCTCAAAAACACCCTTCAATTCAGGGTAATTAATGTATTTAATTATTCGTTAGTCAATTCAAAATTTTGAGAAGCAAGCAATCGATCAATAAAATTAAAGCGCTAACTACTGCTACTGCTACTGCATGCATTATTCTGTATAAATATTGCAGGGCTTCGTCATCTCCGATTGGCAGGGCATTGACAGGATCACCTCACCGCCCCATGCAAACTACACATACTCTGTCCAAGCCGGGGTTCAAGCTGGGATTGACATGGTCTGTGGCTCCCTTAAGTCCCTCCTTTGATGCTAACAAGTATGCATATGCATATGCATGGGCTTCCTAACTCTCCAGCCTTTCTGGGTGTTTTTCAGGTCATGCTTCCATTTAACCACACCGAGTTCATTGATATTCTGACCAACCTCGTGGAGAGCAATGTCATCCCCATGAGCCGTATTGATGATGCTGTCCGCAGGATTTTGAGAGTCAAGTTCAGTATGGGTTTGTTTGAGAACCCCTTGGCTGACCTCAGTTTTGTTGACCAGCTGGGAAGCCAGGTTTAATTCTCCTCCTCTCTATCTCTAATCTCTTAACCACATGCTTTCCTAAGTATTAATTGAACAGGCTCATTATGTTCATTACTGAACAGGCTCATAGAGATTTGGCTAGAGAAGCCGTTAGGAAGTCACTTGTTCTTCTGAAGAACGGAGATGAGGCAGATGCTCCTTTGCTACCTCTCCCCAAGAAGGCAAACAAGATCCTAGTTGCCGGAACCCATGCCCACGATTTGGGTTATCAGTGTGGTGGCTGGACCATAACTTGGCAGGGACTCAGCGGAAACAATCACACCACAGGTATGCATCCTCCCCCATTCCATGCGTACATTTGGGAATTACGCTCAGGCCTCAGCACATAACTAATGGGCATTAATAATGAAAACAGGAACAACCATCCTAAGCGCCATCTCAGCTGCCGTTGACCCTAGCACAGAAATCGTGTTTGCCGAGAACCCTGATGCCGAATTTGTCAAGTCCAATAACTTCTCCTACGCCGTTGTTGTCATTGGAGAGCCCCCCTATGCAGAGACTGCAGGGGATAGTTTGAACTTAACCATTTCAGAACCAGGTCCTAGCACGATTACTAATGTATGTTCGGGGGTCAAGTGCGTGGTTGTAGTTATCTCCGGCCGCCCTGTCGTCATTCAGCCCTATCTTTCATCCATCCATGCTCTTGTTGCTGCATGGCTGCCAGGTACTGAAGGCCAAGGTGTGACTGATGTTCTTTTTGGGGACTATGGATTCACCGGCAAGCTTCCTCGCACCTGGTTCAAGACTGTAGACCAACTGCCAATGAATTCTGGGGATCCTCACTATGACCCGCTCTTCCCCATCGGTTTTGGACTCACAACCCAGCCAATTGTGGCAAGCTACTGATAATTAACACTATCAGCCTCCCCAAACATATACCATCTACAAATATTTGGGCTGTCATACATTAATTTGACTCCCGTTAATTTTCTTCACAAATACTGGTATTAATTCCATCAATTTATGCCATTCTTATGCATGTCATATTGCTTCTATTTCAGGCTGTAGAAACCCCTCCCACCCTTACAATTCACCCTCCCAAACTTAATCATTACTTCACTAGACATTCAGGACTTTCAAGAGTACTGTAGAGTTTAATTTGCTCCCCCAAAAGCAATTAGTCTTTCTAATTAAGTACCGCAAACAGCTAGTTCCAGTCCAAGTGACTTTACTAGTAAGATCATAATCCAGAACCAAATGCTCTAAAGTTCACTTAACATTCTCTTTAGTGCTACAATAAGATGATTAATCAATTAATTAAAGCCTAAACCAATCCTTAATTAGGAAGTCTAAAACTTGATCCTAGGTAGGTATATTCTAAAAATAATGAGGTACCCTAACTTGGAAAACCCACCTACTCTACAAAACTCCTTTCCCATTAATTTCCATTTATATGTGTTCACCATTGTTAGATGTTTCAATTTAGGAAGCAACTTTGTAGTTGGGTTCTCAAATCAATTTAAGGGTCTTTATTCTACATATTCAAGAAGTTGCCTATCAGAAAGAGATTACAGGATTATTACTTGTAGAACCCCTCAAGGTCTATGGCTTTTTTTTTCCTTAGAAAATATATGTCAAAAGCCACTCTTGTATGTATTTTTACTTGTCCGAATCTAGTCAAAGTTCAGTTGGTGGGTCGAAATATGGAGTCTCAACAATTGTGCTTAGAAAATAATTATTTGGTATTTTTACTTTTTTTTTTTTAGTGAGCAAGTGACAAAAATAATAAAGTCCAAGCAAGGATAATCTATGCGATTTTAAAGTATAAAAACTCAAGCATATGATAATAGTAAATACTCATGTTAAGGATGAAGGTACTTGTGGCAAAGTTTTCTTTAGGATTTAGGGCCTGTTGTCAAAGACTTAGTCGTTCACTAAGCTCGTGTGACACTTAGGCAAGTCAAGACGCTGTTTGAATCAGCTTGTGACACTGTGCAACCAAGGAAGAGAAACTTTGGAGAATAAAAAATCTATTGAAATTTTAGAATTTTTTTTAACCTTGATAGTTATGCACTTTTTTACAAGTATTCTTGAAAGCTTCTTTTGTACTAGGACATAAGGTCTTAAATTGAGATTTCTGGTGAGCCTGAGCTAGAACTTGTTCCCTTATCATCTATAGCAACAGAAAAATCAAATGTAGCTACTATTCGGTTGTCTACTTGAAGCCATAGAAATGGAGAACTCTATCTAATGAAATATGTTTTAAATGTTAATATGAGGGAATGAAAACTATGGAGCAAACCTGAGAAGTGATAAGAAAAGAAATAGACATAAGGATGAAACCCTTGATCAAAAATGAATTTAAGGTGAAGTCTCTAGTCTTCATTGTATTCAACTTTCTATTCAACTTGATATTATGTTAAGATATTTAAAACTATGGGGGATAGAAGCTCACATCAAGTCAAAACAAGGCTACAATTCATCGATAAAAAATCAAAATCATTTACCTTATAAAGATTTTTCGTATTCTTAATGCTAAATGCCTTTATAGTTATGTGGTAATAGGACATGATTTGAATACAACATAAATAAAAAGTACTAGCAAATATAAATATACAAGTAACCAATTTAGACCTTGAGGTATTTTAAAAGTAGTCATTTTCCCTCCTACTCTATTATTGTTTGTTAACAATTGACACTTCTTTGATCATTTATTCCAACTTAAAAAGAATCATGAAAAATTGTTAAACCCTAACTTTTTGCTACGATGAGGCAAACTCCAACAGATTTTGTGCTATAAAATGTAAATAAACACAAAATGTAGTATGTGGTGAATTGGTGCTTCAATTAGAGTTTTAAACCAACTTCAATCTAAAATTTTTAGAAAAATAAAATAAAAGAAAGAAATGGGGAAGTTATACTTGAAAAACCTCCAAATCCTCCAACAAAAGTTGTAGCAAGTTGAAACCCTCAAAAACCAAATGATATGTAAGACAATTAGAAAGTGAAATAAATAAAAAATAAAAAAACTAACGATTAAGGAAATTAGAAAGTGAAAAGCAATTAAAAAAAAAACTCAAGGTAAAGTGTTGATGATTCATACCTAGAACGATGAATATAAGCAAATGGGTCTCGATAGCTTTGGCTATCAAGGGTATGCAAGAAAGGTTTTGGGTTAGCTTATATATGGGTTTTATTATAATAGTTGAAGCCCATGTGGCTTTAAACCACATACAACAACAACTTGAAGACATCTGTGTCTATTGGACTATCCTTGGTAGTGGTCAATTTTTGTTGTAGCTATATAGGAATATAAAAATGGGTCATTTAAGTACTACATGTATAGAAAAAATGAGATTTACGCAGCCAAAAAAATGGTCATGCCTATTATCTTGCGGGAACCTTTTAGATGCAATTGGAATAGGTGTGAGGTTGTATATCATTTTTAGTTAGGAATTTTGTTAACCATACTAAAATTATGTGACCATATCTGTAGACCCTCAATTTTGTCCCATTAGCACATATCTTTAAATTCACTTCCAGTGCTCCACGGTAGTTCCTGGGTGACCCATTACTACTCGCACGACTTACCATTTTCTGAGTCACCCCGGAGACTTTGGTTAAGGGATTATCTAACCCTTTATTGTGATCCTCGGTAGTCTTGATTTAGACTAGACTTCACTTAGGCACCCTTGACCCATTTAGGCACCCTAAGCCTATTTAGTCTACTTGGCCCATTTAGACATCCTAGGTCCATTTAGGCACCCTTGTCCCAACCTTAGGCTCATTTAGGTTCACCTAAGCCCCTTTAGACGCACTTGGCCCATTCAGACATTTTTAGCGTGACTTGTACGACTTGCATGGTTACATGGCTTTTGGGCTCGACTTTTGTTTATGGGTTTATTTTTATTTTTATTTTTATTTTTTTTAGTTTTAGTTTTATGATTATCATTCACTTTTTATTGGTTATCTTCCTCTTTATATTATCTTCCTTAACTTATTTATTTATTTATTATTTATTTTTTACCGTTTCCTAATTTAGTTACTTACTTATCTATTCATTCAATTATTTAACTTCAAAAATTTCATGTTTTGCAAGGAAACTTACTATTGGAGTTTAAGGAAGGTGGGACTCTCCTTGGAAGGTTTTGGAGAGGAATTTGAAATTGGGAAGATTGCTTTTGAATTGGAAGATTTAAAAAAGGAAAATGAGAAAAGAAGTGATTGGAGGATCGTCTGAAAGGGTGCAGGAGAGGATCGTCTGAAAGGAGGCATAGAAGAGAGGGACTTGGAATACGTATAGAGAGGGAGAAGATTGGTGGACGGAAAAGGTTTGGGGAGCAGATTTCTTAGTCGGGAAAAGGTGCAGCAACCTGGAACCAAGCCATTGGAGAGGAGAACGTGCAGGTATGTTTCCAGATTTTTTTGCTATATCACCATTTAGTTTCAATCTTTCCTGACTTCTTAGTTTTCTGAAGACTCATTCTTGTCCATTGGTGTGGACGCAAGGGCCACAATTTGATTAGTTGAGACTGGTTTGCTTGCATGTTTATGCTATTTTAATATTCCTTTTAATGTCTTTGGTTCCATCCGAAAGCAATTTGAATATAAGTTTACCTTTGAATTTGATGCTATGGGTCTTGCCCCCATTTATGTCCCAATCTGACTTTAAAATGCCCACTGACTGTCTTCTTTTCCTCTGTTTTCTTTTCTTTTCTTTCTTGGTCTTTTTGCATGCTTTCTATATCTACGTTTCTTCCTTTTCTTTACCTTGTTATTCTCGGATATGGAGACCGTGAGCATTCCGAGAAAGTTGAGAACTTGATAAAGGCTGTGCAAAACGGGTTTTCTTAGAGTTAAACAGATGCAGAGGTTGCCATAGTTCTTGAGGGTTCTTAGTTTATGGCATCGCTCACTCCACCAAGATGTCTCACAGCCGCCATTCTATCTGGCCGATATCCCACTCCATCCGGATGTCTCACAGCCGCAATTCTATCCGACCAACATCTCACTTCCACCCGGATGTCTCACAGCCGCCATTCTATCCGACCGATATCCCATTCCACCAGGATGTCTCACAGCCGCAATTCTATTCGGCCGATATCCCACTCCACCCGGATGTCTCACAGCCGCCATTCTATCCGGCCGATATCCCATTCCACCCGGATGTCTCACAGCCGCAATTCTATCCGGCCGATATCCCACTCCACCCGGATGTCTCACAACTGCCATTCTATCCGGCCGATATCCCATTCCATCCGGATGTCTCACAGCCACCATTCTATCCGGCCAATATCCCATTCCACCCGGATGTCTCACAGCCGCCATTCTATCCGACCGATATCCCATTCCACCCGGATGTCTCACAGCTGCAATTCTATCCGGCCGACATCCCACTCTCTTCGGATGTCTCACAGCCGCCATTCTATCTGGCCGATATCCCATTCCATCCGGATGTCTCACAACCGCCATTCTATCCGACCAATGTCCCATTCCACCCGGATGTCTCACAACCGCAATTCTATCCAGCCAACATCCCACTTTCTTTGGATGTCTCACAGTCGCAATTCTATCCGGCCGACATCCCACTCTCTCCGGATATCTCACAGTCGCAACTCTATCCGGCCGACGTCACACCTTCCCCTCTATTCGCTTCTTTGATTGGGAATTTATTGTTTTAAATTGAATTTTTGAACCATTGTTCAACTAAACATTCTCAACTTTGAAAAATTCATCTTTAGACCTTCTCTAGGCAATAAAATCCAGACTTCAACACCGTTTTGTTGCCATTTTCCTTCCGGCACGCGTTTTCACTATTTTATTTGATTTTCAACTGATTTTCTTGATTTTCCCAAGCATGATTAAACTTCATGATTCCAAACAATGGAATTCATTGAATCAATTCGTGCAAAAGTAATATGGACTTTGGTGGGGGGTCCTACATTCTTAATATCTTCACTAATAATTATTTTAAAGATGATTGTTTGGTATTTAATTGATTTTGATTCCTCTTGGAGATATGCTTGAATTTGTTTCATATTTGTTATTGGGCTAACCTTGCTTCCCATAAAGGCGCTTTAGCTTGCTATCCAGGTACGCTTCCTTCTCATCTTTTTTTCGAGAATTCTATGGAAACATATGCTATTGGTGACTATATCCATGCATGATGTGATTCTTGGGTGATTAAATATATACTTGATTTGCTTAGATCAGACACATGTGGTGTGATAGATTTCTACACTAATCTCTTATGTTTTATGAAAGCGCTTGAGAAGCCATTCAGGTACACACTTCGACTCTCTCTTATGGTTGGTTTTCTTGTTAGGCATGCAATATTTGAAATCACCTAGCCTACTTAGGTACCTATAATTAACTGATTAATGACCACACTTCCCTTAACTTTGTCAGTAGAGACCTTTATAGGGCTTAGAGGGGTGCTATCTTTTAAAGGTACCTTCCCAATAAGTAACCTGATCCCCGGACTTAGACTCGGGTTTTTCAAAGACACGCTTTTCCAAAAATTATGGAGTCATTTTTTTTAGGGTTTTATTTCTTGTTTTATTTTCCTTTTTTTTTTAAAAAAAAAAATAAGTGGCGACTCCAACTTTTTTCAAAAATCAATTTTTCACAAATAAAAAGCGAGTCTTGTCGATCGAGTGGGGGCGCACGTGAAAAATGCGGGTCCACAAATTGGCAACTCCGCTGGGGATTTTGAGGATCAAGCTTGAACATTAGTTGAGGAAAATGTGGTGTTTAATTGGTCGATTAGAGGGTACCCCATTTTTTCTAGGCAAGGTGATTCGATTTGCTTGCTTGATTGTTTTGCTATCTTGACATGTTTGATTGCCTTGGATGATCACTTGATTGCTTGCTCACTTCAGCATGATTCACTCTCACATATGCTAGATAGGACTTTGATTGTATGATACTTATCTGCATGGCATGACTGCTTGTTGCATGACAGCCCTTTCTTTTGCATGATTGTATGATTGCTTGTCTTTGTTCACTATCTCACTTTAGACCTTAGGTTTTTCGGATGCACCCACATCCTTCATTGTGCACTTTAGATTATCCCTGAGTGTTGAGAGATGGGAGAGCCTTTCCTTTTAAGAAACCCCCTGGGAACGCGAGGAAGTGCATGTGTGTAGGTAATGACCACCTTGCATGGAAGCACCCCGTCTCCTTGGAGGCGTGCAGAGGGTTGCGTACCGCCGGAGGGTACGATTGCTTCTGCTAGGGATCCTTTGACCCACCCATTTTATCCTATAGAGTCGCCTTAACCTTGTAGATTAGCCTAGACTCAATTAAGATTTCATTCCTACAAGTGGGTGCATCTGTGGACCTTCAGAGCTGCCTTGGTCACGATTGGATTCGGTTATCCCTTCCTTAGTCTCCTTTTGGTGTAATCAGAGGAGGGTATCAGATTGAGTATATTTGGGCTTTGCTTCTACGCACTCGATTCATATAGAGTCACCTTCGAGTTGCACCTTATCCAGTGTTTCCATATTTGTAGGAGAGTTTACCGTGACCAGTCTGGATTCGCCTTCGTGGATTAGAGTTGGAGGCAGATTGACCAGAGCATCAGATCAGTCAGATCAGAGATCAGATCAGAGGGATATGGACTCACAGATAGTTACCGTTGACCAGTTTGCCGCAGTCATGGCTTCTATCCAGAAGGCTATAGCTAACCTTGGTCAGAGGATAGATGGGCAGCAGGCCCAACAGGTCCTAGTTCAGGAGGATACCCAGTTTGATACCACATTGCCGCCTCCTCCGCACAGTCAGCCAACACCACAGACTATACCTTTTACTCTGCATAGTCAGACTGAGGTCACACCAGCACCTGCCATAATGCCTACTCCGATCTCAGAGGACCCACATGCTCGTATGGATAAACTTGAGCAGAAGTTGAGACAGATGAGGATTTCAGAGGGAGCTATTACTTGGGAGGATTTTGATGGAGCACCAGTGACCAGTCTACCGGCCAAGTTCAGGATGCCTGAGATTGAGAGATACACAGGCATAGGATGCCCTCGCATCCATTTGAGACTCTATAGTACTGTTATGAGAGCCCACGGACTGGATGAGGCCCAGATGGTTATGCTTTTCCCTATGTAATTGAGTGGTGCTGCACAGCGTTAGTTCACTTCATTAGAGGTATCACGCCGTAGGACTTGGGATGACTTAGCCTAGGAGTTTTTGAGACAGTTTGCATTTAACACTGTCATTGATGTTTCGAGGAGAGAGTTAAAGGCTTTGAGACAGAGGCCAGATGAGTCAGTCACTTCATTTATCTCCCGCTGGAGGGAGAAGATTTCATAGATTATTGATCGTCCTTCAGAGAATGATCAGATTAGCATGATCATGAGGAGTTTGCAGCCTAGATTTGCTAGACACTTGATGGGATTTCCCCATACGGATTTTGGATCTTTGGTACAAGCTTTGTATGGCATAGAGGAGGGCATTGCTAGAGGATTGTGGCCCGAGTCTTCCCCTATTGATTCTAAGGGGAAGAAGCCTTCAGGAGGACAGAGATCAGGAGATGTTGGTGCTATCAGTTTAGCAGGGATGAGACTTCCTAAACACTATCGGACAGTTGGGCAGACTTCTGGATTCTACTATCCACCATCACCCCATGTGCAGTATAGGCCACCTATTCCCTCCAGACCCATGACTCCTACTTACCTACATCCAGTCTCACAGCCTGTTTTTGCCTCACATGTCACAGAGAGACCTCCTGCCCCATACACCCGACCCCGAGCTCCGCAGACCACCACTTATGTGCAGAGGCCATCACGTCAGTTTGCTCAGTTGGGTATGCCTTTGAGTCGAGCTTTTCAAAAGCTCATGGAGGGTGGATTATTGACTCCATTGGCACCCAAGCTAGTACCTCAACCAGTACCACCTCGCTTCAGATTAGACATACACTGTTCTTATCATTAGGGACCAGGACATGACACGGATCATTGCAACGCTTTGAGACATGCTATTCAGGATTTGATAGACTAGGGTTTGGTTAACTTAGGGCAACCAAGTGTGACTACGAACCCTCTTCCTGCTCATTCCACACACGCCTCCATCTCCAGGAGATATTCATCACATGGACCTTATAGAGGATGACAGTATACACATGTTGAGTTGGGATGATAAATTACCCGAGCCGATTGTCTTGCATGACAGTTATGAGGTTGATGGGGTTTCAGTGGTTCATCAGGCTCCTACACCATTCAATTTGATCCCAGACGAGACACCATTCCAGTTGACTCATCCTACACCCTTAGTTATCAGATGTCAGGATGCTTTTGTCCCATTCACTTTATGGCCAGAGGATGATGATTCAGAGGGGAGAGAGATACAGATTGTGACTCGTAGTGGGAGGATAGCTCAGCCACCACCACCAGCAGTCAGACCATTTGAGGGTGCAGCCTCTCATGAGGAGGTTAGAAGAGAGGATGCTGAGGTTTTGAGATAGCTATAGAGCACTCAGGCTCACATTTCCATCTGGAGTTTATTAGCATCATCCAGTACTCATAGAGATGCTTTGATTCGAGCCTTGAGTCAGATCAGAGTAAAGACTACCACCACTCCTGAGAGATTGATTCATATGATGACGGCCGGCAGGGCCACTTGCATTGTGTTTTCAGATGATGACTTGCCACCTGATGGTTTAGACCACGTGCGCCCTCTATACATCACAGTTGGATGTTCAGGCCGTAGAATCTCGTCTGTCCTATTGGACAACGGCTCAACCCTGAATGTTTGCCCTTTAGCCACTGCTATAGCCCTTGGTTTCGCGCCTTCAGATTTTGGTCCTTCTACTCAGACAGTCAGGGCGTATGATAGCACCAAGAGGGAGGTTATGGGTACCTTGATGATTGATTTGCAGATTGGTCCAACCACATTCTCCACTTTATTCCAGGTTTTGAGGATTCCTACATCCTTTAACCTGCTACTAGGCCGACCATGGATTCATATAGCTAGAGCTATTCCTTCTTCCCTTTATCAGAAGGTGAAGTTTATTCATGATGGGCAGGTCATCACAGTGCGATCTACCAGGGATATATTTGCGCTTCTGAGCCAGTACTTCAGATCAGTCACAGTGAGGACGACCTACTTCTGATTGGGTTTACTTTTGATGAAATACAGACTCTCGAGATTGAGGATTTTTGTAGAGACTTTGTGGTTATGTCATTGGATCAGCATAGTAGCACAGTGGTCCTTGATATGATGAGGGGTATGACTTTTCTACCTGGCATGGGGTTAGGACGACGTCAGCAGGGATCGAGCAAGTTCATAGCTGCCGTCGACCATGATACGACATTCGGACTTGGATTCATTCCTACTGAGGTCGATTACCGTTACATGGCGCGGCTGCGCAAGGAGAAGGTGAGGGCCCGTTTATCCCACACACCATTTGATTATCCCATTCGACCCTATAGGATGAGTTTGGCTGACTACTTTGTCAGAGGATCAGAGACTCGACCTCGTCTAGAGGAGATTGATAGTGTGGTTCATACAGATAGAGAGATTGAGCTTCAGCATCTATTTCACCAGTTACAGTTGAGTGATGGGGCTCCTAGCACTTCGGTTTCTATGGCTACTCCTACGTCTCCAGATCGAGCTAGCATGTTGTCTCTATGTTTTCCAGAGGAGATCACTGATGATGGAGTGATTGTTGATTCTATTGAGATGATTGACGGAGTTGTTTCCCATGATGAGTACCGAGATGAGATGGACATGATGACCATGAGCCAAATTACCAGCATTGTTCAGCTTCAGCCTGTTTCAGCATTTGATATGTTTGGGGTGTCTACCATTGAGGTTCTTGAGGGGACTCAGACTCTTCTTGTTCCAGAGCTTCTAGAAGATGATAGTAGTTTATTTAAGGGCATTGTTAGCCCAGTTGAGGGAGCGTCCAACCTTGTAGACCCACCCCTTTCTTTTGATGTTTTATCGGGATTTGTCTCCCGCTCTGACGATGTTACTATTGCTTCATTTATGGATTTGAGCATTTTTTAGTATTCGTCTGTCTCTTGTGATACTATCTCTATATCTGCACCCCACCCACCCATCTCACAAATATTTGATATAGATGATGAGATTGCACAGCTCGGTTCAGATAGGGACTTTTTTTATCATGACTCCGATCCCATAGATGAGAGAGTTTCACCTGCTACAGGGGACGTTGAGACCGTTGATTTTGGCACAGAGGATCAGCCTAGAGAGCTGAAGATTGGTTCACCCCTATCTACAGATGAGAGAGATAGGCTTATTCATTTACTCAGGTCATACTTGGATGTCTTTGCATGGTCTTATGAGGACATGCCAGGTCTCGATCCCTCTATAGTCCAGCACCATTTACCCACCCTACCACATGCCAGACCAGTTAAGCAGAAATTGAGACGGTTGCATCCATGTTGGAGTCTACAGGTGAAAGAGGAGATTCAGAAACAACTCAGTGTTGGATTCATATCAGTGGTTGAGTATCAAGAGTGGTTGGCTAATGTCGTCCCAGTACCCAAAAAGGATGGCAAAGTTAGAGTTTGTGTGGACTTTAGAGATCTTAATAAAGCCAGCCCTAAAGATGATTTTCCTCTCCCACACATTGATTTGTTGGTTGATAGCACCGCAGGCCATTCGATGTTGTCTTTCATGGATGGGTTTTCAGGGTATAATAAGATTTTGATGGCTCCAGAGGATATGGAGAAGACAACATTTATTACTGAATGGGGTACCTATTGTTACAGGGTTATGCCATTTGGGCTGAAGAATGCAGGAGCCACTTATCAGAGAGCCGCTACTACTTTGTTTCATGACATGATGCATAAGGACGTTGAAGTTTATGTGGATGATATGATTATGAAATCCCGAGATAGAGCAGATCACCTAGATGCTCTAGAGAGATTCTTTGAGAGGATCTGGAAGTTTAGATTGAGGCTGAATCCCAAGAAGTGCGCCTTTGGAGTGACTTCTGGGAAATTATTGGGACATATGGTCAGTGAGCAAGGCATAGAGGTTAACCTAGATAAAATTAAAGCCATACTTGACATGTCTGCACTGAAGACTGAGAAAGAGATCAGGACTTTTCTAGGCAGATTACAGTACATCAATCGATTCATAGCCAGATTGACAGACATATGTGAGCCTATCTTTTGTCTTTTGAGGAAGAACCAACCAACAGTTTGGAATGATGACTGTCAGTTTGCATTTGAGAAGATCAAGGAGTATTTGCTTTCTCCTCCTGTTTTAGTGCCTCCTACTCCAGGACGTCCACTTTTTCTATATTTGTCAGTTTCAGACATGGCCTTGGGATGTATGTTAGCTCATATTGATGACTTAGGAAAGGAGCGAGCTATTTACTACCTAAGTAAGAGGATGTTAGAATATGAGATGAGATATGTTATGATTGAGCGCCTTTGCTTAGCACTAGTTTAGGCTACCAGGAGATTGAGGCATTACATGACAGAGTATTTAGTGCATTTGATATCTCGCCTAGACCCGTTGAGATACTTATTTGATAGACCTGCATTGACTGGCAGACTGATGAGATGGCTCGTACTTTTGACAGAGTTTGATATCCATTATGTTTCTCAAAAGTCTATTAAGGGAAGTATTGTCGTCGATCACCTAGCCTCACTACCGACATCTGAGGATAGACCAGTTGATGATGATTTTCCAGATGAGGAGTTTGTTGCTATGACCAGCTTATCAGGATGGTGCATGTACTTTGATGGTGCAGCCAATCAGTTAGGGTATGGGATAGGTGTTCTGTTGGTATCCCCTCAGGGTGATCATATTCCGAGGTCCATTCGTTTGACATTTTCTGATCGACATCCTGCCACAAATAACACAGTTGAGTATGAGGCTTGTATCCTTGGTTTAGAAACTGCATTGGAGCTTGGCATTAGACAAATGGAGGTATTTGGTGACTCCAATTTGGTACTCAGACAGATTCAGGGAGACTAGAAGACTAGGGACGTGAAGCTTAGGCCATATCATGCTTATTTAGAGTTGTTGGTTGCGAGATTTGATGACTTGAGATATGTTCATCTGCCTAGAGCGCAAAACCGATTTACTGACGCCTTAGCTACTTTAGCTTCCTCCGTGGACATTCCGATTGATGTAGTCATACGTCCATTGTTGATTGAGATGAGGTCTGCACCCGCCTACTGTTGTTTGATTGGAGAAACAGAGGTCCAAGATGATCTACCTTGGTATCATGACATTTATCAGTTTCTTAGATCTGGCACATACCCTGAGGTAGCCACTGCCAAGGATCGGAGAGCATTGAGGCATTTGGCCACTAGATTTGTGATTTGTGGAGATACCTTGTATGGACGATCAGCTAATGGTATGCTTCTATTGTGTTTAGATCGAGCCTCCGCAGATCGAGTGATGAGAGAGGTTCATGCAGGAGTTTGTGGTCCGCATATGGGAGGACACATGCTAGCTCGTAAGATTATGAGGACAGGTTATTTCTGGTTGACTATGGAGACAGATTGTTGTCAGTTTGTTCAAAAATGCCCAGAGTGTCAGATTCATGGTGATCTCATACATGCACCACCATCAGAATTACATGCTTTGACCTCGCCATGGCCATTTTCAGTATGGGGTATTGATATTATTGGGAAAGTTTCACCAAAATCTTCCAGTGGTCATGAGTTCATCCTAGTTGCCATAGATTATTTCACCAAGTGGGTGGAAGCCGCATGATATGCTAGGTTGACGTCCGCTAGGGTTGCCAGTTTCATCAGGTCACATATCATTTGCCGTTATGGGGTTCCCCATGAGTTGATTTCAGATAAAGGGGTGCACTTCCGAGCCGAGGTAGACACTTTGTTGTAGAAGTATGGCATCCGACATCATAGATCTTCAGCATATAGGCCACAAGCCAACGGGGCAGTAGAGGCTGCAAACAAGAATATTAAGAGGATTTTGAGGAAGATGGTTGAGACTTCTCGAGATTGGTCAGAGAAGCTTCTTTTGCGTTGTGGGCATATCGTACATCTTTTCGTACTTCTACAGGAGCTACGCCTTACTCTCTAGTGTATGTGTAGACCCTCAATTATGTCCCTTTAGCACATGACTTTAAGTTCGTTTTCAGTGCTTCAAAATAGTTCCTTGGTGGCCCATTACTACTCATACGACTTACCCTTTTTTGAGCCACCTCGGAGATTTTGGTCGAGGGATTATCTGACCCCTTATTGTGACCCTTGGCGGCCCTATTTTAGACTTAGGCTTTTCGTTCATTTTTAGGATAGCTTTTAGGGTAGCTCATTTAGGCACCCTAGGCCCATTTAGGACACTTAGTTCGTTAGGCACCCATGTAGGGCCGTTTAAACACTTCATCGGGCTTAACTTTTATATATATATATATAGATAACTTTTATTATTATTATTGCATGTATTCGATAATTATATTTATTTAGTTTATTCATTTTCATTTTTTACTCTTTATTTGTTTATTATTATCATTGTCATTATTATTACTATTAAAATTTTTATTTTTATTTTTATTCTATTTATTCACTTATCTAATAGGAAATTGCTTGAATTGTTTAGACTCCAAAATGTGCATATAACCCCCTTATTGAATGATGGATATAGAATCTAGTCTCTCATTGTTCTCTTGCTTTTCTTTTAAATCATATTTTATTACCAATCTCATAATTTTCATTAGTTTATTCTCTTGGCTCTTAATTCCTAATTTTGTTTATTTTGTTTTGCATGAGGAACACTATTTTTGGGAAGTACAAGAGAATCGTGGGATGAATTATCTCTAGGCATTGGCTCTTTGGAAAGCAATCACCACCAGCAGGGGATCAAGACACTTCCACATGGTGACGTCACATGAAAAAAGGATCTTGAGATTTCAAGATTCCGTGACTAAAGCACGGCCGGCCGGTCAAGCATGGAGGTAATGGGTTCTAATTCAGTTCATCCTTGTCTAGATTCTAATCGTCAAGTTCCTTGAGCCCGAAAACACTTCACACCCTGGTCTAGCATGGGCTGCTATGAGAAGATGATACATTTATGGGAAGAAAGCGAAGATAAATATCAGAGCGCCCTAATACGGCTCCATAACCGTTAATCCTCTGACTGTCACGCCGGAACGGGACGATCTACTTAGCGCTGAACACAAGTTCAGCTTATTCAAGGCTTCTTCTTCTCCGTTCCTTCACGCTCCTCTGGCGACAAACGATGCTGCAGCTCTTCCCATTGACGAACATTCTCATTGATCCCCATTCCTCTCGACGGATTTGTATAGGATCGACGTTTGGGGGGGCATCATACTTCTCCGTTAATACCTCCGACAACATTTCTGTTCGTCCGTACACTTTCTCTCATCGTTCGGTTGCCTGATGTGCTTTAGAATCATCTAAAGTCTCCGCAGTCGGCGTTTGACTTCACAATCCAATCTCGTGGCTATGGATCTCACTAGCAAGGTGTTTTCCGTGTGAAATGCAATCAGGACAGGTTCAATGTGGGAGATGTCATGAAGTTCGGGTCAGCTTTCCATTTTGGCCTTGAAGCCGGTTCTAAATCGGAGCTCCTTCTAGCCATGAGCTGTTTGTGCAAAGGAAATCCTGAAGCTCTTCTGGTCTATAATGGCTTCAAAGATGCCAACTACATTGTGTTTGCTCTGGTTACGAGGAAACTTGCTTTGAATACTGTGATCATTCCTGAGCAAGAAGAAGAGCTAGATCAAGTGTTCACTACAATGCACGCCATAATCTTCTATGCATAATTGATGGCTGCAAGCAAGTTGTTTTATTGCCCTTTCTACAAGTCTCTTGTTATATCCAATGCCTATATATGGAGAGGCCTCAAACCATAATTCTGTGGCTTTAGAGGAAACCTGATTTTTCAATTCAGCCACGAGCCGAACACTCAATGAAGCACTCTCTGAAGGCCATTCTTCATGCAGAAGACGCACTGTTCATTCTTGAAAGCCGGTTCCATCAAGTGGATAATAATGATATGGCTATTGTTGTTAGTTTCTGGTGGCGGTCAAACATAATGTCCAGCAACACATGGACATATATTATTTGAGGAGAATATTGAGGAGGATTGGGACACTTACCAAACTGGACACGGGGCGGTAGAATCTCCAAGTGAGTCACCATGCACGCACTTTCCATATATCCACGAGCATTAAAAAAAGGAAACAAAATATTCCCTACAAAGGTGGGCTATCATATAAAATATGGGAAGGAACGGGCAGAATGTAGGGGGATCCACACGGAGAGATATGATTTTGCTGGGGCAAGAGAGAATTTTCGGAGCAGAGGATACGTAAAGGAGAGAAGATTTTATGGACGAAGGGAAGTAACAGAGGCTTTCAAATTTTAATAGAGCAGCCACTTCAATGCATCAAAGACGAATTTTTCTCCCATAACACAGGTTAGTTTTTGAAAGAGTTTTCATTCTTTTTATTAGATGTCTTTTTTTTACGGGTTCATAATTCATAAGTCCATGCTAATTTGTTTTAATCCATATGATAGTTTAAACGTGTTTGTGATTTTAATTTAATTGGTTTTGTCTTAATTTACTCCTTAGTTTAATTTCGTTGTTATTTTTTATCTATTAGCTTAATTAATTAATTTTCTTAGATAGGGTTGAGGTTTCGATTTGGTTTATTAATTTATTATATTCATAATTTTAATTCAATTGTTTGATTAAACCTTTTAGAAAAATTGCATCTTGTTTCTAATTTCGATTACTTTAGTTTCGAGTCACTAAATTATTAATTTGTTTTATTTTAAAAATGCATTTTTTTTATTCCAATTTGGTAGCTTAATCAAATTTATTAGATGAAGTGGATTTTTTTAAGTCGTAATATAATTTGGTATTAATTTATTTGTTAGTTTAGCTTGAATGAGTTTATGTGTTTTTATAGTTTTAGTTCATTGATAAAATTGATTCTATGTTTGAAAGTTTGCGTTTTTGGGTTGCTTTAATTTAATATTTGATTCATTATAGTTAGTTTAGATTTTTTTTTTTTTTTATAGTTTAGTTCATTAATTAAATTGATCCCATGTTTGAAAGTTTCAGTTTTTAGTTTTCTTTGATTTAATAATTTATATTCATTATTTTTAGGTGTTTTTATAGTTTTAATTTATTAGTAAAATTGATCCCATGTTTGAAAGTTCATATTTTTAGTATTCTTTGATTTAATTTCGTTCATTTTAATTAGTTTATGAGTTTTTATAGTTTTATTAGTTTATTGATAAAATTGATTCTTTATTTAAAAGTTCATGTTTTTAGTGTACTTTGATTTAATTTAATTCATATATTTAGTTTAGACACTTTCACAATTTTTGGTTCATCAATAAAATTAATTCCATGCTTGAAAGTACATATTTTTAGTTTGCTTTGGTTCATTAGTAAAAATTAATTCTATGTTTGAAAGTTCATGTTTTAGTTTAATTTAGTCAAACTCGTTATAATTAGTTTAGGTACTTCTATAATTTTAGTTCCTTACCCGAATTGATCCCTTTTTAGTTTTTATTTCAAAATCATTAATGTTAGTTCCTGATCATCCTTATCTTAGCTTATATGCTTTCGAAATCCTAGCGGTTAGTTCATGAATTGATACTTTGTTAGTTTGTCTAATTTAGAATGTCTTGCCTGTTAGTGATCCTTCATTTAATTTGATTTTCTTTCTGAGGCCATTGGAAAATCATGAAGATTGGCCTCTACCATCACCATTATCATTTTTGTTAATTACTAAAAAATTTTACTTTGAGGTTTCATTTTTGTTTTGTTTGGTATTTTATTTCTTATATTTTATTTTTTCCCAAATTAATCCCTTTTATTTTAAAATAAAATACTTTTCTCAAAAAATCATTTTAAAAATCTATTTCAAAAACTCATTAGAGTCCTCAGGATCAAAATCTCCTTTTTTTTTATTATTTAAAAATAATATGCAACCATATCTTGTTCGGTTTGCATCATTCTCGGTTTTCAACAAAAATTTTGGTTTTGAACAAAGACACGAATCAAAACTTGTGGTCCCACATAAATGGGATAATTCTGAGCTAAATTCGTGTATATCAATTGGGGAATTGGTGAAACCCCTACATAAGAAAATCTTTTCAAAAATTATTTTTGTTGCCACTTTTGTCACTTGTTGAAATTATGTCTATCTTTTTTTAGAAATTGTATACAAGATGAGTGTGATAATTATTGTTTTCATATACTTTGATAATTTCTGCTATGATAATTAGATAACGAGCATGCTAGGATTTCTATATTTTATTATTTATTATCTAACCCCTTACAACTTGAGGAAGCACGTTACAAATTATCTATGCTATCCAGGTATGTCCTCTATCATCTACTTTCTGAATTCTGTGAATATGCTGGTCATTGTGAAATAATGCTTATGTCTAATAATGCTTGAGCGTTCTGTTATACATGTTTCATTGTTTGATTATTCCTAATAAAATACATGCTGGATGGTATATTGTTTAAATTAACCATTGATGTTTTGTGATAGCGTTTGAGAGGCAGTCCAGGTACGCATCCTAACCTTCCTTTATTGTGATTTGATCTTGTTTGGCATGCCATTTTATTTAGAATCACCTAACCTACTTAGGTATCCATAATTAACTGATTAATGGCCACACTTCCCTTAACTTTGTCAGTAGAGACCTTTATAGGGCTTAGAGGGGTGCTACCTCCTAGAGGTACCTTCCCAATAAGTAACCTGATCTCCGGACCAAGACTCGGGTTTTTCAAAGACATGCTTTTCCAAAAATTATGGAGTCACAGTTTAGGGTTTTTCTTTCTTGTTTTATTTTCCCTTTAAAATAAAAATAAAATAAGTGGCGACTCCGACTTTTCTAAAAATTAATTTTTCACAAATAAAAAGCGAGTCTCGCCGATCGAGTGGGGGCGCACGTGAAAAATGCGGGTCCACAGTATGGTATGGAGGGTGTTTTGCCAGTTGAGACAGAGATGGGTTCATTGAGAGTAGCCCTTGAGCAGTAGGTTTCTGAGACAGAGTGGGCTTAGGCTCGATTTGATTAGCTTAACCTTTTAGATGAGAGGAGATTGAGAGCAGCAGATCATGTTCAAGCCTATCAGAGAAAGATGGCTCGTGCCTTCAAGAAACGAGTTAAGCCTAGACCATTGCAAAAAGGGGACTTAATTTTGCGGATTCTCAGAGGTTTGATTGGAGACCCCAGAGGAAAGTTTAGACCGAGTTGGAGTGGACCTTATGTTATCCGAGAGTTGACTCCAGAAGGGGCTGCATGGTTGACTGACTTAGATGGAAACCAATTTTCAGAGCCTACGAATGTGGATCAGCTGAAGAAGTACTATGTTTGAGACCATGGTCGTAGGATGGGTGGCCATCATTTCGGTTAGCTTCATACTTTATCACCTCTATATATTAAACCGTTGCTAACCTATTGAGCTTCGCGTGGTATGTTATAGCCTCATTTCTTTCTTATAGCTTTGATTACCATTTCTATACCCGGGTTGGGGCCCTTTGATGTATATGCATGCTTTGCTAGGAAAGTTTCATGAGCTTTAGACTTATAGGCCTATCTTCTCATTCTTGTTACCATCCCCTTATCGTCCCGTTTGTTCTATTTTACTATCATCACATTTTCATTGTCTCTCTTGTGTTTATCATTATTTGCTTCATCTTATCTCTTCTATTTCTTGGGTTGATGATTCTTCACATCTTGGTGCAAAAGAGGGCAGTCATATCACTCCATCCATCCCCTCATTTGACATTGATTCGAAGATTTTAGTTTGAGAGGTTGTCTCATGGGTTGGGGTTCATGTATTTATCAGTGGTCTGAGAGAGTTTGTTTCATTCTTTGTATCTTTCCCATTGGAGTTCGATTTATTGATGATCAGAGCATGCACATCCAAAAAAAAAAAGCGCAATGACTTGTTTGTGTATGGTATCTTGCTCCATTGGGCACTTATATCACCTTTTGAGGTTTATTTACGAGGTATATTTGTCGTTGTGGGTTCTTGTGAGATTTTTATACGAGTTTTCACTCCTTGAGCCACTCTTGTTATGCATTTGGAGTGTCGAGGGTTCATATGAGAGTTCTATGAGATCCTATGCTTCTTGGATCATGTTTGATATATACTAGGTATGAGAGATGAGTAATCTTTTTACTAGGGTCTCCGGATCATTGTCTTACCCACCATTCCATCATTGGTGATATGACTTTCCTTTATTGTACTAACATGGGTTGATCATCACTCATTCCACTTTCTCATTGCTTTCTTTTGCGTCCCATTACCTCTTTCCAGATCTTTGTTCCACCTTTTATTCATTCCCTACATATTGATACCCATTACTGATTTGATACCTTCTTCACATCATTCACGTACTTCATTGATGGTTTGACCATTCATCTTTTCTCTCATTTCGCTATCGACATTCCCTTTGGTTACTTCTAAGTCCATGACTCATGAGTTTTTTTTTTCTATGCATTACATCTTATACACGAGGGTATGGGTTTGATCATTGGGTGTTTAAGCCTAGTTTCCCTTCATTTCTTTCACCCTATCACCTTGGCCTACGTTACGTCCCGCGTCTTAAGACCACCCTGAGGCCATGAGATCAGATGTTATCTTTGACAGTCTTCACTTGGACAGGCTTTTGAAGATTGGTTGAAGTATGGTCGTTACTATGTTCTCTTTTATGGAAGATACTTTTGGAAGCATTTGGTTTCTCTCTCGCTTGGTATATTGATGTTTGATGGATTCTTTGGGTTTGGAGACAGTTCATTGAGGATATCAGATTCATCCTTTTGCCATGCACCAGACATCCATACTAGGGTATATTTCCCCATTTCGAGGTTACCTGATTCCTATCAGATTTAATCAGGGATTCATCAGAGACATGTTTCTACTCTTGAGATTACCACATCCCTCTTCATTCTGGTTATTCATTTGAGATTAGATTTAGAGTATCTTCCTTGAGGCATTGGTCGATACTTCATTTTGGTTTCTTAGCGGATTATTGTTGAGTTGGAGACAGTTGATTGATGATGTTGGATTCATCCTTTTGATTGTGCATCAGATATCCACTCTGGGGCATATTCCCCATTTTCTCCGAGATTCCTAGTCATTTTGGATCATGTTGCCATCTTATTCATGGTTATAGAGATGCTTTATGGATTTTGACAGATTCTTTATTGTATATCAGATATCCATACTGGGGCATATTTCCTTCTCCATGATGAGATTATGTTCAGGCAGCAGTACATAGATGGATGATCATTGTTGATTGTTTATCTCACGATTTCGACATCAGATATCATACTGGGGCATATTCCCCTCTCTTTTGCGAGATTTGTTTGGGCAGAGATATGAGGATGGATGATTGGTGTTGGTTATTTACCCCACGATTTTGACATCAGATCTTATACTGGGGCATATTTCCCCATTTTCTTTGAGTATCCTTGAGATCGAGAAAGTGGCCAGCTTGGTTTTAGATTGAGATTAGTTTGGAGCTTTTGGAGATTGATTATATCAGGACCTCCTTACATGGATTTGTCGAGATAGAGATGGATCACATCGGCTCTCACTAGAGGAACATGGATAGGTCCCTTAGCCAGATGTTCATGGGATAGATTTGTTTACATCATTGTCACCTTGCAGATTGGATTACCCGGATGAGCAATATTTTATGCACTTTGAGATTTACCTTTTGAGGTTCGTCGACATAGTAGTTTTTCAGACACAGAGGCCTCCTTCAGTTTTGACTTTTCAGAGGTTTGTTGTGACGTATTCGGTTCTTGACCCATTAATTTCAGCAGACGATTGATTAACTGGTTGTTTCAGCAGTGTGAGCACCCTGGATACTGGGGCATATTTCCCTTCTTGGTTTCAGTAGTCCAACCCTTGACGTTTTGAGTATATGGCTTTGAGCCAATTTATTTCATGTCCACTTTCGAGTTGGTCTTCTCTATTATTCCCTTCTAGGCCCTGAGCCTCGTAGCCCTGAGTTATTCATTCCTTTTAGACCCCGAGTCTTATAGCCCAGAGCATTCTTCTTCCCTTGGGCCTGAGCCTAGTAGCCCTGAGCTATCATTTTTTTAGGCCCTGAGCCTCGTAGCCCTGAGTTATCCGTTCCTTCTAGACCCTGAGTCTTATAGCCCTGAGCTATCCTTTTTCCCTTAGGCCCTGAGCCTGGTAGCCCTGAGCTATCATTTCCTATAGACCCGGAGTCTTTTCAACTCTTAGCTGAGCTTTCATCATTTGGTCGCCCATGAGTGGTTTGACCTGGAGTTTGCGTATCGCATTCTCCTTCTAGCCAATAAGTCATAGAGCCCGGAGCTCATAGCCCTGAGCTATTCATCGTAACCCCGAGTTACTCATTGCATCATGACCCAGAGTCATTCATTCCATCCATAGCCCTGAGCTGTTCATCGTAACCCTGAGTTACTCATCGCATCATGACCTAGAGTCATTCATTCCATCTATAGCCTTGAGCTATTCATCATTCCCCGAATTACTCATTGCATCATGACCCAAAGTCATTCATAGCACCCTGAGCCCTGAGCTCACGACCCGGAGTCATTTGCATCATTCACATCCCTGAGATGTTTCGTTTTCATCATTCTAGCCACTTGTGAGTGGCCTCAACCCGGCACCTTGAGTCAGAAAATATCCTGATCGGTTATCTATTTAGAGCCTAGAGCTCTCGACCCAGAGTCATTTTCCATTTTGACCTAGAGTCATTCTTTCCTATTTAGAGCCTAGAGCTCTCGACCTAGAATCATTTTCCATTTTGACCCAGAGTCATTTTCCATTTTGACCTAGAGTCATTCTTTCCTATTTAGAGCCTGGAGCTCTCGACCTAGAGTTGTTTTCCATTTATGACCCAGAGTCATTTCTTTTCCATTTGGAGCCTAGGGCTCTTGACCTAGCGTCGTTTTCCATCTTGACCCAGAGTCATTTATCCTATTTTAGACCCAGAGTCGTTCATCTTGTCCATGACCTAGATTCATTCATCTCATCCATGACTTTAAGTCATCATTTTCACCTCTGTCCATTTTTGTGCTACTCGTCACATACCATTCTCTCTTTATTGTCATTCCCCCCCGCATAGAGTTGTCCCATCCATGTCATTGAGACCCCATCTTTTGACCTTACCTCTTCATGTGCTAGGACAAAATCTCTGGTCCTTCTTTAATTCTTCGATATAGTTCACTTCATTCCGCTCATTACTCGTGTTTCTACTCACATTCTCTACACTCGTGATCTATACCGAAGAGGGGCATATTTGTAGACCCTCAATTTTGTCCCATTAGCACATATCTTTAAATTCACTTCCAGTGCTCCACGATAGTTCCTGGGTGGCCCATTAATACTCGCACGACTTACCCTTTTCTGAGTCACCTCGGAGACTTTGGTTAAGGGATTATCTGACCCTTTATTGTGATCCTCGGTAGTCTTGATTTAGACTAGACTTCACTTAGGTACCCTTGACCCATTTAGGCACCCTAAGCCTATTTAGTCTACTTGGCCCATTTAGGCACACTTGTCCCAACCTTAGGCTCATTTAGGTTCACCTAAGCCCCTTTAGACGCACTTGGCCCATTCGGACATTTTTAGCGTGACTTGTACGACTTGCATGGTTACTTGGCTTTTGGGCTCGGCTTTTGTTTATGGGTTTATTTTTATTTTTATTTATTTTTTTTAGTTTTAGTTTTATGATTATCATTCACTTTTTATTGGTTATCTTCCTCTTTATATTATCTTCCTTAACTTATTTATTTATTTATTATTTATTTTTTACCGTTTCCTAATTTATATACTACTTATCTATTCATTCAATTATTTAACTTCAAAAATTTCATGTTTTGCAAGGAAACTTACTATTGGAGTTTAAGGAAGGTGGGACTCTCCTTGGAAGGTTTTGGAGAGGAATTTGAAATTGGGAAGATTGCTTTTGAATTGGAAGATTTAAAAAAGGAAAAGGAGAAAAGAAGCGATTGGAGGATCGTCTGAAAGGGTGCAGGAGAGGATCGTCTGAAAGGAGGCATAGAAGAGAGAGACTTGGAATATGTATAGAGAGGGAGAAGATTGGTGGACGGAAAAGGTTTGGGGAGCAGATTTCTCAGTCGGGAAAAGGTGTAGCAGCCTGGAACCAAGCCATTGGAGAGGAGAACGTGCAGGTATGTTTCCAGATTTTTTTGCTATATCACCATTTAGTTTCAATCTTTCCTGACTTCTTAGTTTTCTGAAGACTCATTCTTGTCGTTTGGTGTGGACGCAAGGGCCACAATTTGATTAGTTGAGACTGGTTTGCTTGCATGTTTATGCTATTTTAATATTCCTTTTAATGTCTTTGGTTCCATCCGAAAGCAATTTGAATATAAGTTTACCTTTGAATTTGATGCTATGGGTCTTGCCCCCATTTATGTCCCAATCTGGCTTTAAAGTACCCACCGACTGTGTTCTTTTCCCCTGTTTTCTTTTCTTTTCTTTCTTGGTCTTTTTGCGTGCTTTCTGTATCTACGTTTCTTCCTTTTCTTTACCTTGGTATTCTCGGATATGGAGACCGTGAGCATTCCGAGAAAGTTGAGAACTTGATAAAGGCTGTGTAAAACGGGTTTTCTTAGAGTTAAACAGATGCAGAGGTTACCATAGTTCTTGAGGGTTCTTAGTTTATGGCATCGCTCACTCCACCCGGATGTCTCACAGCCGCCATTCTATCCGGCCGATATCCCACTCCATCCGGATGTCTCACAGCCTCAATTCTATCCGGCCAACATCTCACTTCCACCAGGATTTCTTACAGCCGCCATTATATCCGGTTTATATCCCATTCCACTCGGATGTCTCACAGCCGCAATTCTATCCGACCGATATCCCACTCCACCCGGATGTCTCACAGCCGCCATTCTATCCGGCCGATATCCCACTCCACCCAGATGTCTCACAGCCGCCATTCTATCCGGCCGATATCCCATTCCATCCGGATGTCTCACAGCCACCATTCTATCCGGCCAATATCCCATTCCACCCGGATGTCTCACAGCCACCATTCTATCCGGCCGATGTCCCATTCCACCCGGATGTCTCACAGTTGCAATTCTATTAGGCCGACATCCCACTATCTCCGGATGTCTCACAGCCGCCATTCTATCCGGCCGATATCCCATTCCACCCGGATGTCTCACAGCTGCAATTCTATCCTGCCGACATCCCACTCTCTCCGGATGTCTCACAGCCGCCATTCTATCCGGCCGATATTCCATTCCATCTGGATGTCTCACAGCCGCCATTCTATCCGGCCAATATCCCATTCCACCCGGATGTCTCACAGCCGCAATTCTATCCGGCCAACATCCCACTTTCTCTGGATGTCTCACAGCCGCAATTCTATCCGGCCGACATCCCACTCTCTCCGGATATCTCACAATCGCAATTCTATCCGGTCGACGTCACACCTTCCCCTCTATTCACTTCTTTGATTGGGAACTTATTGTTTTAAATTGAATTTTTGAACCATTGTTCAACTAAACGTTCTCAACTTTGAAAAATTCATCTTTAGACCTTCTCTGGGCAATAAAATCCAGACTTCAACACCCTTTTGCTACCATTTTCCTTCTGGCATGCGTTTTCACTATTTTATTTGATTTTCAACTGATTTTCTTGATTTTCCCAAGCATGAACAAACTTCATGATTCCAAACAATGGAATTCATTGAATCAATTCGTGCAAAAGTAATATGCACTTTGGTGGGGGGTCCTACATTCTTGATATCTTCACTAATATTGATTTTAAAGATGATTGTTTGGTATTTAATTGATTTTGATTCCTCTTGGAGATATGCTTGAATTTGTTTCATATTTGTTATTGGGCTAACCTTGCTTCCCATAAAGGCACTTTAGCTTGCTATCCAGGTACGCTCCTTCTCATCTTTTTTTCGAGAATTCTATGGACACATATGCTATTGGTGACTATATCCATGCATGATGTGATTCTTGGGTGATTAAATATATACTTGATTTGCTTAGATCAGACACATGTGGTGTGATAGATTTCTACACTAATCTCTTATGTTTTATGAAAGCGCTTGAGAAGTCGTTCAGGTACGCACTTTAACTCTCTCTTATGGTTGGTTTTCTTGTTAGGTATGCAATATTTGAAATCAACTAGCCTACTTAGGTACTTATAATTAACTGCTTAATGGCCACACTTCCCTTAACTTTGTCAGTAGAGACCTTTATAGGGCTTAGAGGGGTGCTACCTTTTAAAGGTACCTTCCCAATAAGTAACCTGATCCCCGGACTTAGACTCGAGTTTTCCAAACACACGCTTTTCCAAAAATTATGGAGTCATTTTTTTTAGGGTTTTATTTCTTGTTTTATTTTCCCTTTTTAAAAAAAATAAAATTAGTGGCAACTCCAACTTTTTTCAAAAATCAATTTTTCACAAATAAAAAGCGAGTCTCGCCGATCGAGTGAGGGTGCACGTGAAAAATGCGGGTCCACAATATCATATTTTTCTTGTAGTGACTTAGCTTTCAAATGTCTTCATTCCATTCCTCATCCATTTGAAACTCATGTTGTTGCCTCTACATTAGTCCATGTACATATCCTTCAAGTCCCTGATTTGTGGTGCAACACATCTTCCTTAGGTTTGCCCAATGCCAAGATATCTCAAGATAGTCTATCGTATTCATCTCTATGCATCTTGTGTGCATGCCAAGCCCTTTCTTGGCATGCACATCCAAATCATGTACATGCATGCCAAGCCCTTTCTTGGCATGCACATCCAAATCATGTACATGCATGCCAAGGCAACATGCTCATGTATCCATTTTGTTGTTGTTGTAATACCATGTCAAGGCTAAGCCCTTTCTTAGTATAACAACAATGGCATTGTGCCCATGATTCCTCATATTTGTACACAAGGCATTATGCCCTTATACCCAACGTTAAGTATCACATCTAAGTTAGCTTTGTTGTTTTTATATCACCATGTCTTATCCAAGTCCCCACTTGGTGTAACAATGAGTCATGACATTGCATCCATGACTCTACCTTGCTTTTTCTTGGAGCCCTTAGGGATGCAAGGTGACTACCCATGAGGCCCTTAATGTTGCAATATTCAAGTCAAGGTGTTAACAAACTATCCTCATCTGATAAGGTCAACACCCTCATTGAATTAAATTGCAGGTAGTCTTGGACTACATCTTTGAATTGTCATAGTGTGACACTACACTTCCAACTTGCTTCTAATTCAAGCCAACCCTTCTATTGAAGCAAAAAATTAGCTTTACGATTTTTCTTACTTGCCTTCATGGTCCGATGATCTAGTATCCTCTCAACCCCACCATAAAACTACTTTTTAATCACAAGTAAAGCATATTTAGTCTGTATCTTTCCCTAATCTAGGTTCTTGTGATAAGGCTTAAAGAAACTCAAATAAATCGTAGGGTGTATCTTTAGCCTACTTAGTAACTTCAGCCTTTAAGCCACTTGACCCACTCTCATCATTACTTCAAAACTTAAGAATCAAACCCCTCTATACAATCTTGTTGTTAATCTTGTTCTAGATATGAGAAGTCAATTTTGGGAGGACCTTGTCCCTAATCTAAAATTTCAAGGGTCTTTTACCCTTATCAGAATACTTTTTCATTCTTCTTATTGCCTTCTCTAAGCTCTCATGAGCTTTACCAAGCATTTGTTTTCTATACTACACAAACCTTTTGGTTGTTGGACACACACACCCCAAACTTATGTTTTGCCACTTCCAAGGGCATAATTGGTTGTTGCCCTATGACTAGTTCAAAAAGACCCCTGTTGTCGAACTCTTCTGCAAGTTATAAGACATCTAAGCTATATCCACCAAATCAACCCAATTTTTCTATATTGAAGAAACATAATGTTTGAAGTATTTTTTCAACAAAGTATTAATATGCTTTATTTACCCATTTTTCTGAGGATTGTCTGTTGTAATTTCAACTTCGAACCTAGGAGTTTGAATAGTTTGGTCCAAAAACACCTAATGAACTACGCATCATGATCACTAAGAATGTCTTTAGGCAACCTAAAATACCTGTCCACATTACTAAAGAATAGCACGACTGCCTCCTTCATAGGACAAGTAAATAGCGCAAGTATGAAACATAATTTGAAAATCTATCCATTATTACGAAGATATATTTAAAGTCTCAAACCTTTGGAAAGCCACTAATGAAGTTCATGCATATAATTTTCTAAGGTTTCCCTGGAATAGGGGAAAATTTGCTGCACTCCTGCTACTTTCTTTTTCTTTATCTTGTTTAATTAGCACACCAAATAAGACCTTACTTATGTTTACACATCATCTCTTATCTTTGGTCATATTCTAAAGTTCGTTTTTCACTAGGGTGTCCTACCCATTTTTGCATATCATAGTTATCTCTTAGCAACTCTTTTTGCAAGCTACTTCCTAATATATATAGTCTACCTCCCTTAGCCATTAAAAGGTCATCTTCTAACCATTATTTTTTGATGAAGCCATATTTGACTCGTTGCCTCATCTTCTCATAAGTTTCATCAAGCTTAGTTTCCTACTTGATGCTCTTGTTGGATTCAGAAATCACTTATGATAGTGTAATAAGATATTCTATCACATTTTTCCTACTTAAGGCATTTGCACCTATGTTGTGTCTTTCTAGTCAATACGATCATTCAAATTTGAATTGAACTAATAACACTTACCATCTAGCCTACTTAGGACTTAACCTCTTCTAAGTCTTGAAGAAAGTGTTGATTATGTTATTATGAAAGATAAATGATGTGTGAACTTCTTGCTGCAATGATTAGAACAAACTACTTGGTAGACTACAAGATGGTTGGTGCTACCTTCACCAATTAGAAATCCAAGTCAAAGGGAATAAAGAAACCCAAGGTAGAAGGCAAAACTTATGAGAAATCGGGTTGGAATTATCCAAACACATCTAATGCAACACCAGAACAAGTGGAGAAAACCACTAAGTCGGGTTAACAAATAACCAAAACTATGGGTTATTTCATTTGTAATGAACCTCATCATGTTAAAGATTGTCCAAAAATAGAGAAGCTATTAGTCCTCATGAATGCCAAAATCAATGGTGTTTCTGATTCTAACGCGCCTTCAAGGAGTTAACTCTTAGGCATCTCATAGACCATAAGATCAAGACACTACCTAGAACCAACCTTATGTGCAAGTTCCATATCGAATATCACTTTCAGAATTGTTATAACTAAGGAAGCAGTTAAAAGGGCTATTGAATATAGATTTGCTCCAACCTTCAAGAGGCTCCCTATAGTACTCTTGTCTTGTTCCAAAAAAAAAACAAGATGACACTTTATAGATGTGTGTTGGTTATAGGGCCTTAAATAAGGTTATGATCAAGAACAAGTATTCAATCCCATTGGCAGCAAAGCTATTTGATAGATTGGCCAAATTAACCTTTTTCTTCAAATTGAACTTGAGGTCGAGATACTTGCAAATGAGAATTGCATAAGGGGATAAGGACAAAATAACATGTGTAACCCGCTATAGGTCATATGAATTCCTCATGATCCTATTCAGACTAACCAACAACCTAATAACATTTTGCAATCTAATGAATGAGGTGTTATACAAGTATAGCAACTATTTTATGGTGGTCTATTTGGATGACATTGTCATCTACAACAAAACATTACAAGAGCATAAAAGACACTTGAGACTAGCGTTTTAAAGATTAAGGGAAAATATACTTTATGTGAAGAAGGAAAAGTGAGTTTACAAAAAGGCAAATCACTTTCTTAGGGCATCAAATAGTGAAGGTCTGATCAAGATGAATAAATCCAAAGTTCAGGCCATCAAGGGTTGACCAACTTCGAGTCAAGTGATAAAATTGAGATCCTTCTTAGAGTTGACAAATTATTATTGATGGTTCATAAGGGATTACTCTAAAAATGTGTCACCCTTTACTAATCCATTAAAGATGGATGCTAGTTGGGAGTGAGGCATGGAGTGTCAAACAGATTATGAGAAGTTCAAAGTGACTATCTCCACCGAGTTGGTTTTGCATCTACCATACTTATATCTCACTCTTGAGGTCCACACAAATGCATCAATTAGGGCCTTAGGAGGGGGTCTTTATAAGAAGGGCATCTAGTGACATTTGAAAGTGGGAAGCTTAATAAGGTAAAGCAAAGGTACTCTACTCATGAGAAAGAGATGTTAGTTGTTATAGATTGCTTATAGCAATTGAGACATTATCTATTAGGAAACATCTTTATAATGGGCAATTTAGTCCAAGCCTAACCCTGTAACCCAGACATGAAGTTAAATAATTTGTCTTCCTCAAACATATTTTTGATATCCAACATCAAGGAGCTAAACTCCTTGATATACTCTTACAAAAACTTAGTGTGCCTTAATCTCTTCAAAGAATCTTGAGCCAATCATGTGGCTTTAGTGAAGAGAAATTGATCTTTCAACTCTTTCTTAAGAGTATCCTAGGTGGTGATTTAGGGTCTTCCTAACTCATCATTATTCTTATCCCTAGTCTGCCACCATAACTTGGCATCACTAGTAAGTTGCATACTAATGATAGTGATCATCTCTTTCTCTAGAATTCAAGCAATCTTAAAATATTGTTTTATATCTCACAAGAAATTCTCTGACTTTTTAGCATTTTGGTTACTATTAAAGCCCTTTGGTTCTGGGACCCGAATTTTCGAAAGGGTTTGCGAACTAGATAGGGTTTCTTGCATTAATACAACCTTCTTAAGGACTGCTTTGTTTTCTTCAAAAGATTGTATAATGGCATTGAAGTCATCTAACATGGCCTTAACATATGCTCCCAACCCAACAAACCTATCCTCAATGAATTTGTCATGAGACTCTAACAAATCTTGCTACACAGGAATCTCTGCCATAGTGTGTTCTACCCATAAGGCCATTGTGTCATTATCACATGGCCATTCTCCCAATAATTCTTCTAATCAAGAAGTCTTTTCTCTTAAGGATTTTGTAGCACTTCTTAGAGCTATTCTCTTGCTAGGCTCTCATACCAACTATCACAAGCATGAATTTTCTATGCAATGTTTTGTGACTGTGCAATGCTTAGGAGCCGTCTAAGCCAACCTGTTCTACTCCACATGAGTTGGTAATAAAGAATAACCTACTAAGGAACATGATATTATGGGGCTCAAGCCCTTGTATTTTATTTCCTCTTTGAACAATAATATAAGACATAGTTTAGCAAGATTCCCACAATAACTCTGGTGAGTTGATACTTACTCTTATGTTATATGCTCGGAGGCTTTCTAGACCTTCATTTTATAATTATGGCGCCACCCACTCCCCATCTGACTAGGAGTACAATCCTAGTCCTACTCAACTATAATTACAATCAGAATTTGAACTCCTACTCATACTCAAATTGAAATCACAATTTGACTCCAATTCTTAGCTTTCAATTTGAAACTCTCATATTGTTGCCTCTTACATCAATCCACATACTAACCCTTCAAGTCCCTGATTCATGGTGCAACACATCTTCTTTGGGTTTGCCCAATGTAAAGACATCTTAAGACAGATTGCTACATACATCTCTATGCATCTCGTGTGCATGTCAAGCCCTTTCTTGGCCTGCACATCATCATTGTCACACCCCATTTTTTTTTCTTTTCTTATTATTATTATTATTTATTCTTCAACTAAACAATTGATATTCAAATACAGCATAAGTGCTCTTAAAATTGAAATGTTGAGTTCCTACTTGAATTTGTTCAAAAAGATGATATGGAAAACCTGTTATAAAGAGTACATCCTGTATTAAACATTGTGACTATTAAGTTAACAAAATATGTTATGTTTCACAAAAGAAACTTGTACAACATTAATTTACATATACCAAACCCCATTGTTTACTACGGGTAGCCCATACTACAAGTGTATCTGACAAATATATACATTACATCATTCCAACAAAAGGTTTAGTCTTAATACAAAAGGCATGGCCTCAAAAGACTTTCAATATGAGCAAACAGCATCCAATCACAGTAAAGCATTGCTCAAGCATTCTTTCCTGCATAGGTCTTCTGACCTGCATCTAGAGGTGGAAGGGATAGGGTGAGTTCACAACTCAGTAGGAAAGTTTATAACCATCCTAAGTATACCCTTAAAAACCTTGAATCAAACGTTTATTAACATGCATGATAAACATTTCATAACCATTAACAAATGTGTAATCATGTCAAACATGTATGCATGTGTTTGTTGGTTTCATCATTGCTTTTCCCCATCCATCCTTTCACAACTGATAAATTGCTGACTCCCAACAATATACACAGCAGATATCAATGCTCCACAAGATACTCGATCAATATAATAATGACTATTCTGGGACATCACCCAAGGGCAAGTCATACCCTGTGTCTTTTGGGACTCATACCCAAGGGCAGGACCAACCCCGTGTCTTTAGGGACTAAAACCCAGGGGCAGGACCAACCCCATACACCCACATCGGAGTGTCTTCCTCGAGGGCTTTAGGGACTTTCACCCAGGGACCCACGGTCCCACATAAACAATATAACAAATGATAAGGCCTGTAGCATCACATAAGCACTTCGCCACCAATAAATTCTCTGAATATGATCTGTGATAATTCCATATCCTTCTTGCAATGCAAATCACACCATAAACCATTTCGACAACACAATACCACGAATCTTCATACCAATATACGTTCCAACATCATGGTAACATTTCAATGCAATAAACCAAGATGCAATGACACTTTAAAAGATTTTATGAAATCATTGAAACAACATAAAATTCCAACAAATAATTCAAGGAAAGAAATCAGATACACCATAGAATAGCATAAAATTCCCTACCTTACACCGACTTCCTTTTTGTGTTTCTTCTAAGTAGGCGATCTTTGCCTATTACGAGGAACTGAAATAAAACAACATAATTTAGGTTTCAGTTTATTGTTGCAACTTTTTAATTCTCACCTTCTCTAATCTATATCCTACATGTTTTCAAATCAAATATGAATTGAATTAAACAATATTTACAATGCATATTGATTTCCCTAATTAATTACCAAATACTAATTCTTTTGATTTTCTTAAAGCCTAACCTATTAACAAATCCCAAGTGTCCAAATAACCCAATTCATCACATTGTGGACCCGCATTTTTCACGTGCGTCCCCACTCGATCGGCGAGACTCGCTTTTTATTTGTGAAAAATTAATTTAAAAAAGTTGGAGTCGCCACCTATTTTATTTTTATTTTAAAGGGAAAATAAAATAAGAAAGAAAAACCCTAAAAAGTGACTCCATAGTTTTGGAAAAAGCATGTCTTTGAGAAACCCGAGTCTAGGTCCGGGGATCAGGTTACTTATTGGGAAGGTACCTCTAGGAGGTAGCACCCCTCTAAGCCCTAAAGAGGTCTCTACTGACTAAGTTAAGGGAAGTGTGGCCATTAATCGATTAATTATAGGTACCTAAGTAGGCGAGGTGATTTCACATATTGCATGCCTAACAAGAAAAACAAACCACAAGATAGAGTCGAAATGCGTACCTGAACGGCTTCTCAAGCGCTATCATGAAACATAAGAGATTAGTTTGGAGATATGACACATAGTATGTATTTTCATCAAAGACGATCAAACAAGCATCAAGGCAATCAATTTTGGCATCAAACATGGTTGTGTCTCATGAGAACATATACATTCATAGAATTTTGGGGTTATGGGGTAGAAAAGGCGTACCTGATTAGCAAGCATCCACACATCTATGGGAACAAGGGTATCTCAACAATAAATATAAAACAAATTCATGTATGTCATTAAGAAGAATCGAAAATCAATATATCAAGCAAATAGCATTGAAGTGAGTGCTATGAATGTCGGGCCCCCACCAAAGCCCTAATTAATCTCGCATGAGTTGATTCCATAGATTCCATGACTTGGAATTATGAAGTTTATTCATGCTTGTTGAAAATCAAGAAAATCATGAAAATAGTTAAAAATCAGATAAAACAGGGAAAGTGCATGCCCGAAGGGAAATGGCAGCAAATGGCATGTTAAAATTGGGATTTTATACCTAGATGCTCCTAAGATGGATTTTTCAAAGCTGGGAATGTTTAGTTGAACAATGGTTTCAAAATTCAATTTAAAACGGTAAGTTCCCAATCAAAGAAGTAAATAGAGGAGAAGGTGTGTGTAGTAAGGTTGCCATAATGGAGTGGAGTCTGGAGGTGCAGCTAAGTTTGCATTGCTGGTGATTGCAGGTGCTGCTGTTATTCTCTTCAAATTCCCCCTTTTTTACTCTCTTGCATGCTTTCAAGTATCTTACATCACTGCATTCTCAGGCCTTTTCTGATTCCTTGAAATCCTCCTACATTCAGATTTACTCCCAAGAGCTTCAGCATTAATTCCCTGTTTTTGCTTCAATCAGCCTAGTAACAAGTGCTTTCTGTTTAGGTGATGAGTGACGGTGGATAACAGATGCACAACCAATGTCCTTGATGTCTTCCTCCAGAGCATAAATGAGTGACTTCCTTTGCCTTTGCTGCCTTATTGACAACAGACTTATCCCTTGCTTTTTCCAGTGCTTTAATTCCTGGAATTTCTGAACTTATTATCATTCACTTCATTCCTCGTCTCAGCAGGCTATAGGCAAACTCGATGTTTACTGCAGTCTCTGTCTTATCTCCAGTCAGAATCCATAATTTCCTTCCAGCTTGTGCAAGCTTGTTAATGCATTCAAGAACCCCATTTCGGAGTTTGTCTTCAACAGTAGTGGCAACGAGAAGAATCAAATCTTTCTCAATCTTTTCTGCCACTTCCTCGATAATCTCTTCACAATCTGTACTGGCTAAGTTCTTGTCTTGAGGGAATTCCTCGTCGAATTGATTATATTCTTCCTCATCAGATTCTCGATACACAAATACCAGTCTTCGAACCAGCATCAGCATTTTCATTGATGTGCAGCCTGGTCTGTACTTCAAACACTCTTTCATCTTGAGCCAGCCTCTCAAGCACGACACTGTCAGCATCTTTAAAAAGTAGCAGCAGCCTTCTCAAGTCTATGCACATTTAATTCGCAAGTCTCAAACATCAATTGATAACGATCCAGAATTCCATGACACTCCTTCAATACCTTTTGAAATGACCCTTCACCCGTTAGATTCAAATAACTCCTTTCGACAAGCTTAGCCGCCACACAAACAAACAGAAACTTCGTACTCTTCCTTACTCTCCGTGACTGAGTTATAATCAAAGGTGATCTCCTCACCAAGCGAGATTGTTATAACGAAGGGATTGAATTAGCTGGACTAACCACTGCATAGCTCATAACCTGATCATGGATATGAGGATCTGTACTGCTTCTTTCAGCCAAATTATAAAAAAAATGCCCAGAACCCTATGCTTAACCTCATCATACCAAGAGCTTACAGCTATACTTAAAATATGTAACACCTTGTCCTTCTTCTCTTCAAGTGCTCCTTGAAATCTGACCTCCTTTGTACCATCACGTTTAAATTGTCCGAATCGTGCAGAAGAGATAATATCTTCCTCCCTTGCAAGACCAAAAGACTGCATGTATTCTTTGACACTTGTTGCCTCAGCAGGGAAAACATCCTCAAAGGTCGTCTTCAACTCAAAAGACTTGAGACCCCGAGCAAGCTGTTCTGCATTTAGTCCCTCGTGTGCACTGCCTTGTGACTACAATGGATTGTGAAGGAGCTTCAGCTCTTATTTTTCAAAGATTTCAACAAATCTGTGATATCCAACTTTTAGCTGGAAACGGTGGTACTATTCTGATCACAAGCTAAGGTAGTTGCTACAATATTTACAGCAGCATCTTCACGGAGATTAGACTCGCATAGCTGCCTGGACCTACCTGGACTGTACCAATCTGTTGAGCAGATACTAAGCCTCTCAAAGTAGAAGAACTCTTCTATGCTAGGTAATGGATCCCAATATATGAAATAAAACAGAGCCTTAAAAACTGAAGCTTCCAAGTATACAGATTCAGAATCTTCTTGCTTGTAAGTGCCTCTATGAAAGCCTCTGTCACAATTTCGTTCTCTTGAAAGCCCACATGATCTAGTAATTCTGAAGCAAAGGATAACATGGGTTCTTGCTCTAAAAAAAAAGATTACATCTTTTATGACCAGTACGAAATCAGCAACAGGTAAGAACTCTACTTGATGTGTAACATAAATCACTACTTTCGAACCCAAGAGACACATCAAACATTCTTTAAAGAAATTGGTTCCTGCGCAAGCATCCACAGCACTATAACTGTCTGATCACCAAATGAGAGAACCTCCAGATTCTTTTTTCAAGGAATATGCATCAAGAACCCTTTCATACTTTTCTCTGTCCATCTTCTTATTAAACAAGATGTTCTCTTCTATTTTACCATTCTGTATCTAAGGAGATTGAGTAATACAGGCCTTCCCAATGTATCATAGTCTTCCCCCAGATGCTCCTAGAACAACATATGAGTAGACACCATAACTAAGAGGATCTTTCCCTCAGTTTGTCACTACTGAAGCAACTGGATCAGGTACTGAAGCATCCCCAAAAAGTTTACAGAGGACTGACAAGGCATGGTTTACATGATTAGAAGAGCTTGAATCCCGATGATCTATAGCTGCCTTACCAATCAACTTAAGGCTATAAGAACAGGAACCTCAACTGTTTTCTTGACATTCCAGAACATAAAACACTGCCCCCTCCATTATCAGTCCCTGAAACCATATTTAGAGAGGAATCAAACTTCCTTCTTGTTCTTAAAGGCTGGTCAGTATCTTCGACTAAGTGACTTTGAGGAAAACTTTGCTCATGTATCAGAATCTCCCGATCAGCATCCCCATCATAAGCCACGTCCCTCTGCCTATGCTTCTTAGGCTTGCGCAACGTGCACTGAGCTGATGATAACAAAGTGAGAAGAAGGACTAGAAGGCGCAGTAGGGGATGAAATTACAGAGAAACAAAGGAGGACGGATGGGGCAGGAATCTTGGCCTCCTCTCTCTCTGCTCTGCTTCTTCCCAAGAATATTTTTCTCCCTTAACACCAGCCCTAGATTACAGGCCTCTCTTTAAATACGAGGCAGAGATCTCTGTAGCTTACTCTGTTCCTTTATAATATAAACGATGAGCATTATCGAACAGCATCAAAGTACACATCTGATGTATGTAAATGCTCAGTTTATGCTTCTGACCTCTACCAAAAGCTGCTCTCAAATCAGCCATACCCGTATTCGTTTGCCAAGACAAATCTCCTCCCAACATGGGTCCTGAGGAGATAATCTCTAAATTTGTCACATATTTCCCGGATTTCTATTGGAGGAGCTGCACATATCACTTGACTGAATTGGCCAAGACCTCGCGGTAAGAAGCTGGGCAACAAGCGAGGGTTGTACCCTGTTTCAGCAGATGAACTCGCATAGAAACCCCGCATCTTCTTTCTGTCTCATCCTTCCAAGTTCGAATCCCCCACTCCAGCAGTTCTTAGAAGAATCTCATAAGCAAGCATCGGATAGAGAGAATGGTAACCGAAAACAGAGTACCAATGGAGAAGAAGAAAGAATAGAGAAAAGAAATAAAATAAAATAAGAACGGAACTAGGAAGAGCCACGTTTCATATTTCAAATCAACGGGCTTTGAACAGGTGAGATAGACAAACAATCACAAGCAATCAGATTCAGCAAACAAACGAGTTAGTGATCATGATGTTCATGCTGATATAAATGGCGTCTTGGAATCAGTAAGAGAATAAAGAAGAACGGAATATGAATGAGAGCATAATGAATAACAGGAATCAACTTCAACACAGCAATCTTAGTAGCCCTTTCCGTCCACACCAATCAACAATATAAAAAATATTAAAACGAAAAGACGACCAAGTGGAGAAATCGAATAGGGATAGGAACATTGAGAGTAAGAAGGAGCATACCTGGACAGTCTCCTGCTGCAATCCTCTCTTCTCGTTGCTGCGTGCTTTTCCTCCCGACGATCAAAGAATCTCCCCTCTTCCAGCCCCCAAAATTCCAATACGTGCTGCCACCTCTGAAAAAATCCTCCGAATTCTCCTTTTTTTTTCTGCCCCGCAATGCCTCTCTTTTCTCAAAGAAAAATCCTCTTTTTCATGCGTGCTGCCAGTCCCACTTTTCCAAAAAAAAAAAACCTTCTTGCTGAAAAGGAAAATCCTACTTCCTTTTCTCCTTTCTTTCCTTTCTTTCCTTCTTGTAGTCGATCCCCACATGGAAGAAGTATATGTGCTGTCCCTCTAAAAATAAAATCTCCCATTTTTCAAAATTTTGGTTATTCTCCTTCCAAAAAAAAGATGGCTGCCCTTTTCCTCATACCAAATATAAGCCAAGAAATCTCAGTTAGAAAACTTATGATATAATATAATATAATAAAATAAAATAAAATGAAATGAAAATAATAAAGAAAGTCATGCAAGCCACACAAGTCATGTAGGTCATGCAATCAAACGAGTCATATAAAAAGTGAGCTAAAAGTGCCTAATGGGCCAAGTGTGCCTAAGTGGGCCTAGAGCGGTGCCTAATGGGCCAAGTGTATCTAAAGACTATCCTAAAAAAACAAGAAAAGTCTAAGTCTAAATTAGGCCTGCCAAGGGTCACAATAAGGGATCAAATAATCCCTCAACCAAAATCTCCGAGGTGACTCAGAAAAAGGTAAGTGGTATGAGTAGTCATGGGCCACCAAGGAACTATTTTGGAGCACTGGAAGTGAATTTTAAGACATGTGCTAAAGGGACAAAATTGAGGGTCTACACTTCGTGACTCCATGAGTTACAGCAAAAGCATGATTATGTCCTTCTTGTCTTAATCTCACTTCCTCTTGTATACATTTACTGGTGAGCTCATTCAAGTTCCACTTATCACTGTTAGTATTATAGTGGATTTTGAATGGAGCAAATTGTGATGGAAGTGAGTTAAGGACAAACTGTACCAAGAAGGACTCATCCATACCCATACCTAGTGCCTTAAGCTTTGCAGCCTTTTCAGTCATGTTCAAAATATGTTGCTGAATACCTTTCTGACCATCATATTTCATGGTGGTCAATTCAGCCATCAATGTGTCTGCAAGGGACTTATCAGCGCGTTTGAAGCGCTCCTCAACAGATTTCAGAAATTCCGAGGCAAACTCGGTTTGAGGGAGAGAGGTCTTGATATTATTGGCAACAGTCATTCTCATACACATCAGACTGAGTCTGTTTGATTTTGACCAGGCTTTTGATTGTTCCACCTGCTCCGGAGTACTGTCATCCGTAGCTTCAGGAGGTTTATCAGATATTAAAGCCAAGTCAAGATCCAATACACCCAGTGAGAATTGAACTCTTTCATACCATTCAGAAAAGTTTGACCCATCAAAAATAGTCATTCCAGATGCAAGAGAGTGTAATGAAGTGGGAACTGTACAAAATAGAACAATGCTCACAATAAGCTTCAAGTATAAAATAAAAACAATGAACTATTGATTTCATTAAAAATTCTCCTTTGGGTAAATTTTAACATATCTAGTGTTCACTTGGAGGGAGCTTAAAACACTTTACTATCTTGTGTCATTTATATGTTACCTTTGGGTATCCATTTTACTTTTCTAAGCAACACAAAATAAAACATTAATTAATAATTAGCAGAAATTGACTCTCCTTTGGGTTAGTCTCATTCTCCTAATTATAAAGAAAATTATTAAGAATTTTACAAGTCTCCCTTTATTCTTTTATGCAATTCTATAAATACAAGGCTCACTAATTTAGGTTACTTTGGCAACTATCCAAATTAGTTAACCATATATTTATAAATTGTCATTTGAATAAAATATTCACAAGATGAAATTAATTCTTTTATTTGGGTTAAAAAACAAGGAAATGGTATCTATAATAATTAACAGATTCATCAATCAATCATAATAAAAATTAAAGAAATCTGCATTCATTGAATATACTAAAGCTAATACTTGCATTCCTCGTATATAATAATAGTAATTTCACAAATGTACAGATTCAAATCATATAATAAATCAATTAAAATCTTTGGATTAGTGCCTGAAACCTATAATCCTGTTATGGTGAATCGCTTGCACAAGCTGGAAGGAAATTATAGGTTCTGACCGGAGACATGACACTGCCACTGTTATGAGCCCATTCATAAAAATGTAGGTAATGCCCTTGATGCTTATATATAGTGTAGAAAAAAAAAAAAAAATCATGAGTCTTGTTTACTGAAGGCTTTTGTCGTGACACATAAATTGTATATTTCATATGCTTTTACATTATGCATCTCATGGGGGTTGAAAAAAAAACCCGATTCAGAAAGCTTCTACGTGCCACACAATACAAAAAAAAAAAAAAAAAAAATTTAGGGTAAATTTTAGGTTTATGACACATAACCAGTCCAAAGGCACTGCAATAGCAGGTTGCCAAGGCAAGTGTGGTGCCTGAAGCGTGCCTGAAACGGCGCCTGCAACCAGGGATGGTGGCGCCTGAAAACGGCGCCTTCAATGGCACCGCAATGGTGCCTGCAACCAGCGCCGGCAGTGGCGCTGCAACCAGCGCCGGCAATGGCGCCTTCAACGGCGCCTGCAACCAGCGCCTTCAATGGCGCCGGATCCACTAGAGCACTGATTTGGCCATAAGAAGGGAGTCCCAATCCTGATGCCGATGATTGAAAAAGAGCCTGCAGCCAGCGCCTTCAATGGCGCCGGCAATGGCGCCGGAAATCGCGCCTGAACTGGCGCGTGAAACTTGGAGAAACGGCGGCGCCGGCAATGGTGCCTGAATCCGTCGAGATAGTCTGTCAGATAACCGTGCGACCATCCCAAACGAGCCTAGATCTCGGTTGAGAACTATCCTCTACAGCACTGACCAACCGAGACCGGTCAAGCCACTAATCACGCTCTGATCGCACGGCCATGATTCATCCAACCAAGACTGAGATTCCTGTCTCCTTAGAACTCAAGGATGCAGAGGTACGATACCATTTGGCATTGATCCAGTCAAGCGGGTCTTTTGTTATTATTTTATTATTATTTTATTAATTTTAGTGAGATGAATTAATGGAATATAAATCTCAAAAAAAAAAAAAAAATCTAATCTTTTATATAATGATCTGAATATTTAAATCCAAAACCTTGCTCTGATACCAATTGTTGGAATTTAACACGGAAGCTAACATACAATAATCCAGATCAATATGATTCAAACTCATCTCTGTTAATAAAATAATAATGATAACTTTAATTAATAAATAAATCACATACCGTTTGAAGAAGACGCAGCCATGAGAGATTTCCCTTCAGCTTATAGATCTTAAATCCTTGGTTCTTCTTCTCCTTATCAAACCTTAATACACAGAGTTATTATTCTGTAATTGATGGAAAAAGCACACACGAAGGGGTTTATGTATCTGTCTTTTATTGATAGGAGAAGAGGGCCAAGAATGCACGTTCAAAAACCGTTCTGAACGTGTCAATCGAAATAACTGTTAATTATCTCAAATAATAATATTAAAATTATTATGATTTACTGAGTCCATCAATTGGTAAATATCTATAACAGTTTAAAATAGTGGATATTAATTTAATTGGCTAAATAATAGGTTAGTGGGCCACCCACTTAATTTAATGTGAAATAACAGTTGTAACCCCAAACATGGTTACGCCCAACAGTAAACTTTTCATTACTACTTAAAGAATCTCTGGACGCCTGGAGCCTTCCAATCACCATTCCAGCAAAAGCAGCACCAGCATTTGATAAAACAACCCTACTTACATTGTTAATCCCACATACATCCACTACTGATGGAAATAATATTAAATCTGAGGTGCCAACATAAGGTTCAGTTTGACCACTAGCTACAGTTGATACAATAATCTTAGGCATTCCAATGGGAACAGATTTAAAAGTAGATGATATAATAGATGTGCCTCCACTTCCTCCAATACCAATTGCTCCAGCAAGAACATGATCCTCATCAGCTTTCTTAAGGTAATGTTCAAGTGCTTTACTCGTTATGCCAACAGCTTTGCCTCTGTCCTCTAGCAGTGGACCAGGTGTTTGTTCCATAGACCCAAAATAGCAAGAGAGGATATCCTTTCTGGGTACAAATATAAAATCCCCCACACTGTCAATCTCATTTTGGTGGGTAGATACATCAACAACTGTCACTTGTACCTGTCATTTCCATAGACATGTCATATACCTTTAAAAATCACAAGCTATAGAGAATCCAAAAACTAAAAATCCTATTTACGGACCCAAACCACATTGCCAGGAAAATATAGAAAATGTTAGACCAAGTTTTGTATAATCTCATATTTTTATAATAACAAAATAAGGTTTTGATCTAATGATTATATTTAAGTTTGATAGACAAAGAGATCTTCTTGAAACGTTAAGAAGAAGATGTTAGATTAATTTTTGTAATTAATCTATAATTTGGGCCACACATGTAAATAATTAAAATGTGTGTGCTATCATTTAATTAAGCCTAAATATAGTGATCTAATTAATAATTGATTAATTGGCTTAAGGGTATAATTGTCATGAGATTATTGTGTAGATACCATTAGATAATTATTATTTCTATGAGGGGCAGAAATATAATTGTGATAAAATTAAAATTGCCCTAGCAGTTTATAAATAGGGTTATGGTCCCCATTCTACCACGACGCATTCCAATTTCTGAAAAATCCTCTCAGAGAGAAATTGACACAGAATCTAGTGGTTAGAATTGGAAGACCATCTCAAAGGGTTTTCTTCCTATAAGTTTTCTCCTTCAATGGATTCAGGTATGCTTCCGCGATTATTTTTCTACTCATTGTTTTTAATCAGGAGATTCCAGTGTATATATGTAGTTAGGGTATTCACCCTATTAAATATTTCAGTACATATGTAGTTAGGGTATTCACCCTGTTAAATATTTCAGTATATATGTAGTTAGGGTATTCACCCTATTAAATATTCCAGTACATATGTAGTTAGGGTATTCACCCTGTTAACTATTCCAGTATATATGAAATCAGGGTATTCATCTTGATTGATTATAACAAGTGGTATCAGAGCCTACTCCTTGATTAATTCTTTGAGTTATTATTTTAATATATATATATATATATATATACATGTCAATGGATTAAGATTTATGAAATATTGAGTTGATAAATTTTTTTTTTATTACTATTATTATTATTATTATTATTATTGTTATTTAATAGCATTTTATGATATTAATATTTAAGTTATTGATCTAGCGTTTTTAAATAGGCTAATTAAAGCGGAAAATCACCAAAGTGACATCTTTCGTGTAGATTAGTCTGTTCGGGGTGTTAGATATTTGTGTGTATGTGATTCATGCGGGTATTAACTGGCCCAAAGGAAAGTTAATATTTGGTCAAATTGCATACATACCTGTGGTGATAAATATGTGATGATTATAAAGGTAACTTAATGTGAATAATAAATCAATCCAAAGATAGATTTATTATTTGACATAACTTATCATCAATGTTTGATAACTACAACAAGAGTACCACTTACAGTTAATATTACTGTCCAAAGACTTGATATTAATGTTGTGCTAGGTATCTTGAAATGTCATAATTGCTTTTAAATTTAAAGATTATGTGTTTAATTGCTTATTTTATGTGAGCATGATGGTTTATTTGATTCATTTTATTTTGTTCTCGATTCAGCTTTTATATCAACTACTTCTATATCTGCCAACATCAATAATGTCCCTATGTTAAATGAGACTAATTTTAAGGACTGGAAAGAGAATATGATGATTCTCTTAGGCTGCATGGATATAGACTTAGCCTTGAGAATGCCCAAATCCGTTGAACTCAATGAGGAAAGTACTCAAGAGGATGAGGTTTATTGGGGTAAGTGGGAACGTTCAAATAGGCTAAGTCTTATGATCATGAAGCGCGGCATTCCAGAAGCTTTCAGGGGTGCGGTAACCGATGAGGTTACTAATGCCAGTGACTTCCTTGCGGAAATTCAGAAGCGTTTTGCCAAAAACGATAAGGCTGAAACGAGCATGCTTTTAGCAAGCTTGATTTCAATGAAGTATAAAGGCAAGGGTAATGTTCGGGAGTACATCATGGAGATGTCTCATCTTGCTTCAAAACTTAAGGCTTTGAAACTCGAGTTATCTGATGATTTACTCGTGCATTTGGTTCTCATCTCTCTTCCTGCACAATTTAATCAATTCAAGGTCAGTTATAATTGTCAAAAGGATAAATGGACTCTTAATGAGCTCATTTCATTCTGTGTGCAAGAGGAAGAGAGATTGAAGCAAGACAAGACCGAAAGTGCTCATCTGGCTAGCACTTCGAAGGATAAGGGCAAACGAAAGAATAAGGATAATAAGGTTGCTGCTTCTAATGGTCCAGAACAAAAGAAACAGAAAGTTGAGGCAACATGTTTCTTCTGTAATAAGCCTGGACATACTAAGAAGGAATGTACCAAGTATGCTGCTTGGCGTGTTAAGAAAGGTATGTTTCTTACTTTGGTCTGTTCTGAAGTTAATTTAGCTTCAGTATCTAGAAACACATGGTGGTTAGATTCTGGTGCTACTACTCACATTTGTGTTTCTATGCAGGGTTGCCTGAGTTACCGAAAACCAAGTGATGCTGAAAGATGCATCTATGTCGGAGACGGTCAGTCGGTAGAAGTAGAGGCAATAGGGCACTTTAGATTATTATTGAAATCTGGTTATTTTTTGGATTTAATAGATACTTTTATTGTACCGTCTTTCAGACGGAATTTAATTTCAGTTTCTGTTTTGGACAAATCAGGTTATTGTTGTTCATTTGGAAACAATAAATTTACATTATCTATTAATTCAAATGCTGTAGGAACCGGTTTACTTAATGTTTATGATAATCTATATTTGTTGGAAACTGTTCCGTCCTATAATGAAACCTTGCATGTGGAATCACGAGGTACAAAACGTAAATTGAATAAAGATAATTCGGCCTCATTGTGGCACAAACGCTTAGGTCATATCTCTAAATCCAGAGTTGAGCGACTTGTGTCCGATGGGATTTTGGATTCACTTGACTTTTCAGATTTTGATATTTGTGTTGAGTGTATTAAAGGAAAACAGACCAAAACAAAGAAATTGGGTGCCAATAGAGCTACAAACGTCTTAGAACTAATTCATACAGATATCTGTGGACCATACCCTACGGCATCTTGGAATGGTCAACAGTACTTTATAACATTCATAGACGACTATTCAAGATATGGCTACCCATTTCTTATACATGAGAAATCACAATCATTGGACGTGTTCAAAACATTTAAATCAGAAGTTGAGTTACAACTCAACAAAAGAATAAAGAGCGTCAAATCTGACCGTGGTGGTGAATACTATGGTAGATATGACGGATCAGGTGAACAACGTCCAGGACCATTTGCTAAATACCTAGAGGAATGTGGGATCGTCCCTCAATACACCATGCCAGGATCACCTAGCATGAATGGTGTAGCAGAAAGACGAAACCGAACCCTTAAGGACATGGTAAGGAGTATGATTAGTCATTCTACTTTACCCGAAAAACTCTGAGGTGAAGCACTCAAAACGGCAGCTTATATCCTAAATCGGGTGCCAACTAAAGCGGCTGCTAAAACGCCTTATGAGCTTTGGACGGGTCGAAAGCCCAGTTTAAAGCATTTTCATATTTGGGGATGTCCAGCTGAAGCGAGACCTTATAAGCCTCATGAAAAGAAATTGGACTCTAAAACAGTTAGCAGCTACTTTATTGGCTATGTAGAGCGATCAAGGGGTTTTAAATTTTATGATCCTGCTATTAGGTCAATTTTTGAGACGGGAACTGCAACATTTTTTGAGGATGTTGAGTTTGGGGGGAGAAATCAGGCTAGGAATATTGTCTTTGAGGAGGAAGAGGGATCTACTATTGCTATTGATAATGTACAGGTTTCACTACCTATCATTGATCAAGAAGTAAATTTGGATCCTCAACCAACAGACAATATTGTTCAACCCCTAATTGCAAATGAGGACATTGCTTCTGAAGAACAAACTCAACAACCTCAAGAAAATATGCCATTAAGGAGATCCACTAGAGAGAGGAGAAATGCAATTTTGGACGATTATATCGTATATCTCCAGGAACGTGAGGTAGAAAGTGGAATGATGGAAGATGATCCAATCAACTTCCAGCAAGCCGTGAAAAGTTCCAACTCTCATAAATGGATTGAAGCCATGAATGAAGAGTACAAATCTATGCAAGACAATAAAGTTTGGGAACTTGTCCCATTACCAATTGGTACGAAGCCCATTGGTTGTAAATGGATATTTAAAACCAAGCGGGATTCAAATGGTAATGTAGAAAGATATAAAGCACGTCTTGTAGCTAAAGGCTTTACTCAAAAGGAAGGAATTGACTTCAAAGAGACCTTCTCTCTAGTTTCTACGAAGGACTCTTTTAGGATAATCATGGCACTAGTTGCACATTATGATCTTGAGTTACATCAAATGGATGTTAAAACAGCGTTTCTCAATGGTGACATTGATGAAACAATTTATATGGTACAACCAGAAAATTTTGTGTCCGAAGACTCAAAGAATATGGTTTGTAAATTAACTAAATCCATTTATGGGCTCAAGCAAGTTTCTCGTCAGTGGTACTTCAAGTTTCATCAAATTATTGTCTCATATGGTTTTGAGGCAAATCTTATGGATGAATGTGTGTATCACAAATTCAGTGGGAGTAAGTATATTTTCCTGGTTTTATATGTCGATGACATATTGCTAGCCACAAATGATATTGGCATATTGCACGACACCAAGAGATTTTTATCAAAACATTTTGAGATGAAAGATCTTGGTGATGCCTCCTTTGTCTTAGGAATCCAGATACACCGAGATCGTTCTAGGGGTATTTTAGGATTGTCACAAAGGACCTATATTGATAAAGTCCTCCAAAGGTATGACATGCAAAATAGCAAACCAGGTGATACCCCTGTCGCTAAAGGAGACAAATTCAGTCTTAATCAATGCCCTAAAAATAGTTTAGAAAGTCAAGAAATGCAGAAGATTCCTTATGCTTCGGCTGTGGGGAGTCTAATGTATGCTCAAGTATGTACACGTCCGGATATTGCGTACATTGTTGGCATGTTGGGCAGATATCTAAGTAACCCTGGAATGGATCATTGGAGAGCAGCCAAGAGGGTTATGAGATATTTATAGAGAACAAAAGAGTACATGCTTACATATAGGAGATTGGATCAATTAGAGTTGATTGGGTATTCCGACTCCGACTTTGCTGGATGCCAAGACAGCAGAAGATCCACATCAGGCTATATTTATCTGTTGGCTGGTGGAGCAATTTCATGGAGGTCTGCCAAACAGACACTCGTAACTTCATCCACCATGGAAGCAGAGTTTGTAGCATGTTATGAGGCATCCAATCAAGGAATATGGCTACGAAATTTTGTCACTGGGCTGCGTGTTCTGGATGGTATTGAAAGACCACTGAAGATATTTTGTGACAATAAATCAGCAGTTTTATATTCCAATAACAACAGGAGCTCTACAAAATCAAAATACATTGATATCAAGTTCCTAGTTGTAAAAGAAAAAGTACAGAGTGGACAGATATCCATAGAGCATATTGGAACAAACTCCATGATAGCGGATCCGCTTACAAAGGGATTACCACCCAAGGTCTTTTATGAGCACACTGCTCATATGGGTGTTGTCTCATTTGAGGATATCCAAATTTAGTGGGAGTTTATATTATTCATTGTATATTGCTCTATGTTATGTTTAGACTTTATCTATACATTTGGATTGTGTTCTGCAGAAATAAAGTATTCATTTCATTGCACTCTGTTAAATTATGCTAAAGATTTGATCTCAATAAAGTTAAGTAGGATCAGTTGGAAATAGGCATGAATAGATCACATTGCATGTAATTTCCATGCTATGCACTCATGATTGATCTATGTCATTTAGCTATGCAGATATATGTGACCATTGATTGGTCTAGTAATGATTGATGTAACAAAGACCACCTTGATCCTATGTCAGTATAGTTAATGGACGAGATTGTTCGGATATACCCTAAGGACATGATAGCAAATTTTGAGCTCATAAGGTTAAGCACATTTATTTGATTACATATGCATGTGGCCCAGTGGGAGATTGTTAGATTAATTTTTGTAATTAATCTATAATTTGGGCCACACATGTAAATAATTAAAATGTGCGTGCTATTATTTAATTAAGCCTAAATATAGTGATCTAATTAATAATTGATTAATTGGCTTAAGGGTATAATTGTCATGAGATTATTGTGTAGATACCATTAGATAATTATTATTTCTATGAGGGGCATAAATATAATTGTGATAAAATTAAAACTGCTCTAGCAGTTTATAAATAGGGTTATGGTCCCTATTCTACCACGACGCATTCCAATTTCTGAAAATCCTCTCAGAGAGAAATTGACACAGAATCTAGTGGTTAGAATTGGAAGACCATCTCAAAGGGTTTTCTTCCTATAAGTTTTCTCCTTCAATGGATTCAGGTATGCTTCCGCGATTATTTTTCTACTCATTGTTTTTAATCAGGAGATTCCAGTGTATATATGTAGTTAGGGTATTCACCCTATTAAATATTTCAGTACATATGTAGTTAGGGTATTCACCCTGTTAAATATTTCAGTATATATGTAGTTAGGGTATTCACCCTATTAAATATTCCAGTACATATGTAGTTAGGGTATTCACCCTGTTAACTATTCCAGTATATATGAAATCAGGGTATTCATCTTGATTGATTACAACAGAAGATAAATGGAGCAAAAGAGAACTTTAGGGAGAATGAAGAAAAGGTTTATCAAGTTTATCATCAGGATGCTTGATGTAAGATGATGGGTGTACTATGTTAGGATTGCATATTTTTGTTAAGCACCAAAACATTCATCCATAGGTTTATAAGGTTTTATACTTGTATAATTTGGATGAAATCTTTTTGTGGATGAAAAGACCTACCAAGCCTAGGAGACTAACTTGGACCTCAAACTTTTCATGAAATTTTTTTTAAGGTTCTTAAAAACATCATTGACTTAACCGAAATTCTTTAGACTTGAAAAATTCTTAAAATATCAATTAAGACTATGTTAGAAAGTGGTATATATTCATGAGTTAGGTAAAAAATGTCTGAAATTCTTTAGACTTGAAAAATTCTTAAAATATCAGTTAAGACTATGTTATAAAGTGGTCTACATTCATATGAGTTCAGTAAAAAAGGTTTAACCCCAAAACACGTATGAACTTTAAAAAATATTGTGCTAGAGCATGTGTGGATGACCAGTGGTCATCCAGTTGTCATGTGGATGTCCAAGCGGTCATTCATGTGCTTTGTTTTGGGACAAAATGACTAGTAGGAGAAAAATAGGCATCCACCTAGACAACTACTTACCTCAAGAAGTGATTTTTGGCTACTAGAAGCCATGTGGAAGTCCACTAAGACAACCGCTTGGCAATATAGATGACCACTAGGAAATTCACATATGCTTTTTGACCTTCATTGACTCTCTACACCTCATTAAATGCTTCAATAGTTAGTATGTGGATGACCACACAAATGTTTGATTATAAGAAACGGCTAATTTGACCTTTTAGCTTCTATATACAAACTCTATACTTCTTTTTATAAATAAGAGAAGAGTTTCAAATTGCTATTCAATAATCTCTTGAGCCTTAGGAAAATATTTTGAGTGCATTAAACTTAACCAACATTTTATTATTAGTATACCTAATCAATTCTAGTTTTCTTTGTATCCTTAGCAAAAATTTGTAAATTAGGAATTTGTAATGAAAAATTCATTTTTTTGTAAATCTCGTGAGGTGAATTCAAGTGCAGGTATCACTTGAGGAGTTTAAGGTGAAACTTTTTTTTGAAGGAAATTACAGGTGTTTGTTGGAGCCGATTAATCAAGTGTAAAGCTTAAGGCCTTGATTTGTAAGCCTTAATATAATGCATTAGGATTGAAGTTAAAAGAGAGCTTGTGATTGAATTGGAGGAGAGCTTGGGATTAAAGCAAAGAGAGTGGATGTAGGTTAGGATTGAGCCCTACCATTACAAATCTTGAGTTTGTATTTCTCCCTTTCTTGTTCTCTTTGAGGGCTTGATTTGTAAGCCTTAATATAATGCATTAGGATTGAAGTTAAATAAGAGCTTGAGATTGAAATTAGAGAAGATCTTGGGATTAAAGCAAAGAGAATGGATGTAGGTCGGGATTGAACCCTACCATTACAAGTCTTGAGTTTGCATTTCTCCCTTTCTTGTTCTCCTTTATTTATATGCAATTCCTATTTATAATTTTATCATATCATTGTTTGTTTGTCTCTTATACCCATCATAATTAATTTCTATTATAATTTGCAAAGAATGATAAATATCCCATTTATCCTCTTTTGGTGTTTATTTTACGTTGGTAAAAATTATTACTTTTTATTATTGCTGAAATGGAGCCTGAGTGGAACCCAGCGTGGTTGGTTTCCCATACCGTTCTTCCATGGCGAGATTATAAACAATAGGTGAAAATTGATGGACAAAAGAATCGGTGCGGCCATAGAGGCAGGTAGAAAAGGACACCACAGCTTAGCAAGAACACCCCGTTTCCCAACAGCTTAACAAGAACACACCGTTTCCCATTTATAGAGACCCTTTTGACCTTTTAACCAAGTGGGGCCATTAAATGATGTCTTTCCCAAATCAACTCCCATTTTTGCCATCTTTTCTGAAGTTTCTTCTCAAAACTAGAAGTTCATCAAACACAAGTGTTTTTAATAATTAGACATTTTTTTTTTTGGTATTTTTCAGAAGTATATGTTGGCTTTTTGTTTTTGTTTTTGTTTTCTTTTTTTACTCTTAGCTTCTTAAATTTGATATAAGTATTCTAAAAATACAAGAAATTTGGAACAATTTTTCTAAAGAGAAAACAGAAAGTTCTAAAAATATTTTCAGCGTATTTTCTTTTAAGAGTTAAGGTAAGTATGCCACGCGCTCTTACTAAAAAAATGCTGGAAATAATAAACCTGAACCAGTCCGTTAAATAGTGCTGGCCATTAGACTTTCATGTTTTTTAAAAATCATTTTGGGAGTATCTCTAGATATCAACTTGAATTAAAAATAAGAAATATTTGGCTAAAAATGATGAAATAATCCCTAAATTGAAAATTTAACTCATCTCATGTTTTTTTTTTTTTTTAAAATAACTTATTTTTTTTATATAAATACTATTTTTTTAATTTTAAATATTTATGTATATGTTTTAAAAGAAATAGTTATTTTTATAAAAATATAATAAAAATATTTTTGTCCAAATAATAAAAAAAATGATAAAAGATTAAATTTCAAAAATTGAGTTTTGAGAGAACTTTTAATCAAATAACCTTAAAAACTAATAAGTTAAAGAAATGAGGAAGACTTTGGTAGTAGAATAAGTGTCGGAGATACTGTTCAAATTAGATCCGTAGAGGCTAGTACATAAACCTTTTATCTATGGGTCGTTGGTACTCGACGGGAGGTCCAAACTTCGAAGCGGTGGTTCCAGCGGTCAGCGGCCACTGCCAGGACTCATGAGCCATGCTGGCATCATCATCTCTGACTCTTGAGTCACTTTTTCAATTTTGGGCCGGCCAACTCAGCCCTTGCCACGGCCCAACACTGTGGTTTGGTTGGGTTTGATTAATCCGGATGGGCCTACTGGATTGGAATGACACAATAAATGGAATCGATTTTGGGAAAAGTTTGTTTTTATTACAAACATTGGCGAAAAAAAAAAACCCTTCAATTTTAAAATGTCCCTAGGCACGATGGACCACTTTTATTCGAGGGGTCTGTCTATGACACGAAGGAGATTTATTTTTTTCTCAATGGGAGCAAATAACAAATTTGATACCATTGAGCCCAATTAAAAAATGTTAATGTGGATTCAGCCAGAAAATTTGGATGTGCTGGACTAGTAACCCAAATTCTAACATATTTTGTACAACACAGAGTTATACTTCAATCATTAAATTTCACACAAAATTTCCATATTGCAAAATGAAATGCTCATGAATGGGCATGGGGTGGAGTTACAGGATAGAGCATATAACATTGGGCTCGTCCCACCGGTCCAAATGGATGACGGCAAAACGCTGACACATAGGGCAGTTGTCAGACGAGTGGATCTTGGTATCGGGCTTCTCTTTTTGGGGCTTCTTTTGTTGGGTCTTCTCTTTTTCGGGCTTGTTTTGTTCGGGCTTCTCTTGTCCGGGCTTCTTTGAGGGAGCAGGTGGAGGGCCAATAGTCACCACTTCAGCGTGTTTGCAAGCCTTCCTAGCACGAACTATAATTTCATAAGGGTCTGCCTCACCGGTTACTGTCAATAAACCTTTGGTTGCGTCAATGTCAATTGTATTCACACCTGCAATTCCCCTCCCCCACCCCCACAAAAAAACAAAAGAAAAAAGAAATGGGTTTGAAGCATCTCTATAACCTTCTAATATGGGAAAAACAAATAAATAAAAGTTTTCTTGATGAGGATTTATTCAAGTATTTTTAAAAGTTAAGAAAGGGAAGGATGGGATTTGATCTCACCTTGTAATCCAGAGACTGCTTGGAGGAGCTTCTTCTGGCATTTTGGGCACCAAATATCAACCTTCAAGACGGTCCTCTGAGCCATGGACTCTCCCTTTCAAACTCAATCATAAGACTACAGTGGTATTTGGCGACAATTTATGGAGAAAGGCCGGCATCTGTTATGGAACTTTGGATTCTTCACCCCCTTGTCCACATTTTCTAAGGCTTATCCCTCTTCTATTGTCTACATTTTATCTACCACTAGTATTCGTATTAATTTAATCCAGGGATTTTGGGGGATTCAACCCTCTTCTATTATCCCTCTTGTATCGACTTCCAAAGGCAATGGAAGGTACAGCAATGATTGAAGAAGACCCGTTTGGAAGTTGCTAATGGAAACAGACGGCTGTGTATCTGTGGTTGTTTTGTAATGGTTGTTTACTAGTAGCTGATGTTATTACCACTGTAGAACATTAGAGCTAATTAGCTCAATAAATGGTTTAATTTTTGATTTGGTATCTCGTACTATTCATGTTTAAGTCAACTAATCACATTCCACAGGCCACTTTTGTCACCCCCAAAACTCACTCTAAAAGCATACCGGTGATTTCACACTTCAAACCTAAAGGTTCAAAGTGGAAGCAACACAATATTCATCTTGTAACTTGAATTTACCAATTATCAATTTCTTGTTCAGAGTAGCAAAATAAATAAATTATATGACTCTCAATTCTCAACTTTAAAAACTAACACATCAACCAAATTGTTATTATCCAAATAACTCCAAATTCAAATAATTTATATGGGAATTAAATTTTAACACCTAAACAATATCCAAAATAAAGTTTGAACCAAAATTATACAAAGAAGAATTCCACAACCTAACCATCACTTCTCGCTCGAACTGAGAATACCTAAAAGATTATCAACGAAGGGATATGAGCTTAAAACTCAATAAAAAACATCAATACAGTTTCATGGATCAAACATTTTTAATTATGATTACAAATATGAGATATATCATGTATTCATTTTTATAAAAACTTTTGAGTTAAACATTCTAATATATTCAAAACTTTCTTATATCCAATTCACAACAATTTCTCATCAAAATCAAATTAAATACATTAAAAAAAAAAACCTTTACTCTAGTTATCGTATGACAAATGATGTTCAATTAGGTGAGACTTCACAAATGAGTGATTAGTTTCAAATTTGTTCTAGTTAAGGTGAACAAAACCAAATGTTAACAATTATAACCCTTTGACTAAGGTCATAAGATCAACTATTATAACTCGTTGACTATGACTATAAGGTCAACTATTATAATTCGTTGACTATGGATATAAGGTCGAAAACATAGAGATAATTGTTTTCTCTCTTGTTAACTAGGGTCATAGAAACCAAAGTCAAACACTTTATTTTATTAATTTAAACTTGTAAAACAAAATATCATATCTCCTCAATTTTTCACTTTTCATAAATAAACAAATAAAATTCTCAAAAATACTTTCCATACAAAACACATATTTATCTAAATATATAAATTTGACAATTTTAAAAAATATTTTATTTAGTATTAGGGATCCTAATTAATTTCTCATATTAATATTATTACCATCCAATATTATTTTCAATTTCCTAAACAATAATTTTTGTTTTTCTAACTTATCTAAATTAAATCTTTTAAGAATATTTATTTGCATTAAACTATTATTACTATTATTTAAATCTCCTACTAAAACTAAAACTTAACAAATACCCCATGCAATTCTTTTTTTTTTTCAACATGCCAAATATTTCCTACACATCTTTCATCATTTTTTTTTCCTCTCTAAAGTCAAAACTTTTAACCTCAATAATCACAAAATTTATGTAATTTTCACATCTAGAACTATATAATTTTTTTTATATTTTTTTTATCTAGATCTATTCATTTGAGTAATAAAAAAATTATCAATCTCCATTAATAAATCAAATTATGTTCATAAATTTTTAATCTTTTTTACCTAGAAATTAATTAAACGAACTTTAATCAAAATTGAGATATTCCAAATAATATCTAAAGTGTTTAAAACTAATTAACGAATATAAAATATTAATTTAAGGATTAAAAATCTTATTTGAAAAATTGATCTTCAAACTCTAAACCTCTAAATCTTCAACCCATTTTTCTTATCTTGGTGTAAAACGCTTTTCTGAATAAAGAATATAAGAAAGATCTAATTTATATCTAGGGATTTTAAATACGAAAATATCTTTTAACCCTTATTAAATTACTTTAATTAATTAATAATTTTTAAATTATGATTTTACCCCTAAATTGAGTTTTGGGTATTACAACTTTATGGGAAAGCAACAGACAAAGTAGATGTAAGCTAGTCATTACCTAATAGGCTTGGTGTAATTAACGACTCAAGATTTGGGTAGTTATGTAAATCACTCATACAATGATAAATAAATAATTATTAAAAAATTCCTTAAAGAACCGACTTAGAGCCCCCTTACCTCTTGAGCATTTATCCATCACCATTATGTTAGAACCGTTTTATAAAAATATAAGATTATTTGATATTATGTTTAGAAAACACTAATAATATAAAAAGTGATTTTATAAAAAATCAAAAGCCCATTTGATAGTAATTTTAGAAAATATTCCTAATATTTTTAATACTTGAAAATTTTCATTATTTAAATATTAAAAATACTATAAACGTTTTATAAAATTACTGTCAAACACACTCCAAATCATTTTGAAAAACACTTCTAAAATATTGAAATTTTATTTAGAGTGCTTATTGAAAAAAAATACTTGATAAGTGATTTTTTTAATAACATATTTAAAACAAACATTTTCACGAGAAATGCTTTAAATAAAAACATTGTAAAACATAATGTAGACCCCAATTATGAGAGGTTTTTTTTTTTTTTTTTTCTGTAACTCAATTTTGCCAAGTGTCACGATCCCGGGTGACCACGTGTTGCTTCATGACTGGTTACTAGGGAATCACAATAGTGCTTTTGAGAGGTAGTGAGAGGTCGACACGTGGCAAGAAGATTCCAAAGAAAAGTTGCAGACCATTGCAAGGGAGTAGGGATTCATGTAGCTAGAGAGGGAGGTGCGTTTGGAGACGTGGGGAGAACGAGATATTTTGGGATGAGGAGTTTTGCTAGAAGGAGGAGAGCAGATGGGTTTTCTGATGGGGGATTTGTCTGATAATGAGGGGGCTATTTTGCTGAGTGGGAGAAAAACATAGAGATAGATATTTCTCAGGGGTTGACTTAACAGACATTCTTGAGAAGCAAGCTGAGGAAACAGATTTTCAGAGAGAATAAGCTGCTACAGAGAGAGATTCTTTTGAGGGAGAAGGAGAGGGAAGGGGAGAGAGGGGGGGGGGGGGGGGGGGGGGAAGTTGAGGAAATTCTTTCTTGGAGGAGGTAGCTTGAGAGAATACAAGAGATGATGGAAAAATATTTTTTCGAGAGTTTTAGGGAGAAAAAGTTGTTAAACAAAGAGAGTGAGCAGGCTATCAGAGAGCCATTCTTGAAAGGAGAAGAAAACGAGAGTAGGAGAAGAGTTGGCGTAGCTGTTTTTAGAGAGGTGCAAGGAGGAGAAAATGAGGATTCTGATTTCCAGAGGAAGAAATGAGGAATAGCAGAAGAAGATCAGAGGAGGATGGTTTAGCTGACTCACTGGTTTTGTTAATTTTGGAGAGAATGGGGGTTGCTTGAAGCCAAGACAATGGAGGATCTCCAAGTAAGTTTATCATGACTTTCCAGTCTTTTTCTTATTATCATTATTTATCCATTATTCTTCCTGCTGATTCTGGGTATTGTTTGCTAGTTTGAGTGTGGATACCCCCATTGTTTGATTTCTGTTGATTTTATGGGATGAATGTGGATTTATTGTTTTAGCTTTTTGTCTCTCTTTCCCATTGGTTTTTGCTAGAAGATGACCTCACTCTGTTTCAATTGTGAAATGCTTGAGAATCATGACCTGTTCATATTGACATGTATTTTCCTACCTAGTTAGCAGGCTCACTAATAACCCATGAAGTGGAGCCTCATTTGATGGTATCTTTATTTGTTTTCTTTAATGCTTTGTTTCCATGGTTTCTTCCTTCTTGTGGCTCTTATCCAAATGCATGGGCTGTGAGGAAGAAGACCCGGATCTAGTGATGAACTCCTATAAGGATACATGTCCTCAGGCTGAAGATGTTATCAAAGAGCAGGCAGGTCAAACTTCTTTATAAGCTCCACGAGAAACCCTTGGGAAATGGTCTGAGAAGGTCTCTCATGAAGTTGTGTAAAATTGGCCAAAAGAGCCTTCCGATTTTTCAACAACTCCAGGCCCTATCAGTGTTAGTTTTGAAGGTGGTTATTATAGTGAAGATGGACTATGGTTTGGTGAGTAGGGTTTTGCTATTGGAGGTCAAGGACTCAGTTGATTAAATGGTCACCTTTCAGAATTGGCTGTTGCCTCACTTGTTTGTCGAAGAGGTGTCTGTTTCTTTGTGCCTTTTCTTTCACTCTCATCATTATCTCATCTTCGACGGGGCTAGGGTTAGGGTTTGTGGGTTTGTTTAAGCTATGGAAGAAATCATAGAGGGAGTGAACAACATGAACATTGCAGATTCTCATAAGAAGAATCAGATTCAGGTCTCTAACACCAAGAAGCCTTTGTTTTTCTATGTTAATCTCGCCAAGAGGCACATGCAGCAGCACAACGAGGTGGAACTCTCTGCCTTAGGAATGACTATTGCTAGTGTTGTTACCATTGCTGAAATTCTAAAAAACAATGGATTGGTTGTCGAGAAAAAGATCATGACATCTACTGTTGATATGAAAGATGAATCAAGAGGTCGACCTATCCAAAAAACCAAGATCGAGATATTGCTGGGGAAGACTGAAAACTTTGACGAACTAATGGCAGCTGCAGCAGAAGAGAAATGGAGGAAAATGGCCACAACAGTGGCGATGGTAGTCATTGGTGGTGGGCTCTGGCAAGCACCGCCCAATTAGGGTGAGGCGTATTTGTCAAGTAGTTAACAACTTAGCAAACTGTTATTTAAGTAGTTAACAGGCTGTTTGTTGTAACTAATTAGATGTGTTTGTTAGTAACTAATCTTTAAATTCTTGTATATAAGAAACAAAGGACTGATCAGTGTTGTAGTGGGATATAACTCAATTTCAGTTTCCGTTTTTCTGGTTTTCTCTCAAACAGATGCTCTGCACATCTTCTTCTTCTCTTCATATCTCTGAGTTCTTTCTCATCAACTAACATCTGCAAATCTTTTTTTCATGGCATCAGAAGGATCAACATCTTCCACGGATCATCCTAACTCCAGTTTTACTCATCATACAATGCCATCGTTGAATCAAGCATTCACGGTAAGACTTGATCAATCAAATTACTTACTGTGGTAAACTCAGATGCTGAACATCATCATTGCAAATGGCCTTGAAGAGATGATCCATGGCAAAATCCCTGCTCCTTCACGTTTTCTTGGCGATTCAGAGAACATAAATCCAGAATACAATATATGGCAACGTCAGAATTGCTTAGTAATGTGTTGGATCTATTCTTCTTTAACAGAAGGAGTGATGGCACAAATTATCGGACTTGATACTGCATCAAAAATCTGGACTGCTCTAGAGAAAATTTTTTTAGTAGCTTCAAAGGCTCGTATCATGCAGCTTCGTTTCCAACTGCAAACAACAAAGAAATAAGGATTGAGTATGATGGAATATCTACTCAAAATAAAGTCCATTGTAGATAACTTGGTTGCAATTGGAGAAAACATTACAGAGCAAAATCGAATTCTCTATTTACTTGCAGGACTCGGAGAAGAGTACAATTCGTTCGTCATTTAAGTTACCTCTAGGCATGAATCATTAAGCCTAGAAGAAATTCACAGCATGCTCTTGACTCATGAAAATTGATTGGAACAACAACACACAACAGAAGAAACAAATCTCTTGCAAACAAATTTTGCAACAATGAACCTTCAAGGTCAAAAAAAAAAAAAATCAAAAGTCTGGTCAATTCAAGACTCAAGGTAGAGGCAGTTAGAATCCACAACAATTTAATCATCAAAATTTTGGTAGAAGCCATGGGAGAGGCCACTATAACAACAATGGTGGAAATTTTGGACATGGTCCAGGAAGGGGTAGCTTTAATAACCATTTTTACTCATCTGGAAACTTCAATAATGTTTCTGGTGGCAGCAATGGAAAACCATAGTGCCAAGTATATGGTAAATATGGTCACATTGCGATTAATTGCTATCATAGATTTGATCAACTTATCAACCAACAATGAACAATCAGCTTGCTGCAATGGTTGCAACTCCGTCCACTGTTGGAGATGGAAGCTGGTACATGGATACCGGAGCTACGCATCACCTAACTCCAAATCTCAACAATTTGAATTCACATACTCCATTTGCTGGTTCAGACAAAGTCATCGTTGGAAATGGTAATCGTTTAAATATCTCAAATATTGGACACTCCACTATTTCTTTCAGTTCTCGGTCATTAAATCTAGAGATATTTTTACATGTTCCACAACTTACACCAATTTGATAAGTGTGAATAGGTTGTGTACTGACAATAATGTTACTGTGGAATTCTTTACTAATGGATTTGTGGTGAAGGATCAAGCTTCGAAGAAGGCTCTTCTCCAAGGCAACCTTAACTATGGCTTATACAAACTGTCGTCTTCACACCTAGTAGAAGATTCAAGATCCTGATGATAATAAACTTGCTGGAAGAACAAGCTTGACAATTGAGGTCCCATGTATGTCATCTACATTACAACTTCCCAATAAGGCAGTTCTATGGCATTTCAGGTTAGGCCATCTTGCATGTAAAATAATCAATAAAGTTCTGAGTGCTTGTAGCTTGCCCCCAGAACATTGGACAGGTGTTTGTGAACCTTGTCAAATGGAAAAAAGCCATCGCTTACCTTTTACTTTGTCTGAATCCAGAGCCTCTCAGCCTTTTGCTCTTGTACATTCTGATCTATGGGGTCCTGCCCCTGTTGGTGCTAATGGTGCCAGATACTTTGTGCTCTTTGTGGATGACCATACAAGATTTTCTTGGTTGTATCTACTAGCTTCTAAAAATCAAGCTATCTCTGCCTTTTCGCAATTCAAAGTGATAATTGAGACTCAATTTGATACTAAAGTTAGAATGCTTCAAACTGATTGGGGAGTAGAGTTTCAAGCCTTTACTAATACCTTGTGTAAGTTTGAGATTCTGCATAGAGTATCTTGTCCATCCTCTTCTCAACAAAATGGTCGTGTGGAGAGAAAACATAGGCATGTGGTTGAAGTAGGTCTTTCCTTGCTTGCTCATGCTTCTATTCCACATAAATATTGGCCTTTTGCCTTCCAATCTGCTTTATATTGATTAATGGCTTTCCTTCCTCTGTGCTGAACTTTTCTTCCTCCCATATAAGACTTTTTACCATTTGTCTACAAATTAAATCTTTTCTTCATGTCTATGGTTGCACTTGTATCCTTTTCTCCGCCCTTTTAATCGCCATAAATTTGCATATCGATCAGTTAAATGCACCTTTATTGGCTACAATTCGAAGCATAAAGGATATTTCTGTTTGAACATGTCCATTGGAAAAATACATATATCACGACATGTTATTTTTTATGAACTAGATTTCCCGTTTGCTAAGCCTTCTACAGTTCAGCCTCCTTGTCATGTTTCCTCCTCTCATTGTGCCATTCCTTTAGTAATACTAACCACTCCAATATCTTCTCTCTTGCCTTCCTCATCCAGTCCATCTTCAAAGCTGGTTCCAATCTCTGATGATAGTGTGTCAATTTCCTCTTCTAAAGTTGCACCTATTCCAATAGTTCAACCGTCTTTCTCTCATGTTCCTCCTTCTTGTCATCCCATGACAACACGTGCCAAAAATGGCATTTTCAAACCCAAGATATTTATGTCCCCTATTGAGACTATTTTTCATTCACCTTGTGAACCGAATTCCTTCAAGGAAACTGCTAAAGTTCCTGAATGGCAGCAAGCTATGCACCTTGAATTTGAAGCTCTTATGAACAATAAAACATGGGTCCTAGTTCCTTCTCCGTCTAATCATAATATCATTGGATGTTGCTGGGTTGCTAAATTGAAATACAAACCTGATGGAACTATTGAACGCTATAAAGCACGTTTGGTGGTGAAAGGATTTCATCAAACTCTCGGTTTTGATTACTTTGAAATCTTCAGTCCCGTGGTTAAACCTACTACTATTTGTGTGGTTCTCTCTTTGGCATTAAGTAAAAACTGGTCCATCAGACAACTTGATGTTCATAATGCCTTTCTTAATGGTGATTTATCTGAGCAAGTTTTTATGACACAATCCCCAGGCTTTGTGGATCCCTCTAAGCCCAACTTTGTTTGTGAACTTACCAAGGCATTGTATGGTCTGAAGCAAGCTCCACGGGCTTGGTTCACCAAACTCAGCTCTACCTTAGTTAAATGGGGTTTTTCCATGTCTCAAGCAATCAATGTTTGTTTAATGTAACAATTCTGCCATGCTTGTTGTCTTGGTTTATGTTGATGATATTATTGTCACTGGCTCAAGTTCTTTGCTCATTGAACAACTTATATCTTCCTTTAATTTGCTTTGCTCTCAAGAATCTTGTCCTGCTCAACTTCTTTCTTGGAATAGAGTGTTGAATTCTGATCTCTTTGATTAAGTCAAGCTAGATATATCTTTATCTTCTTCAACTGCTGGTTGTCTGAATCAAAGTCCAGACTTCGCCCAAATGGGCGGCCCTGTCTTTCCATAGTTGATCGTACCAAGATTAGAAGATCCCACCTGGTACCAGAGTCTTGGTGCCCTTGGGACGTCATTTTTTATCCGGATGGAACCGAAGTATTTTTACTTGGTCGGCCGTACCACCGAACTGTGCCAGACGGGGGCATCACAACCGGAATGGGTCGGGGACCAGAGTGGCCTCCCCAGGATTCGAACTCATGGTGGCAACAAGGCTCTTACCCCTTATTGTTGCCCTTCTGGTACCATCTGAGCTAGCCCGTCTAGCACAGTTCGGTGGTACGGCCGACCAAAGTAAAAAAATACTCCGGTCCAATCCCGGATAAAACAAATGATGTCCCAACATAAACGTCGGCCTTTTGTGCTCTAGTGCCCAGTCGTACCACCGAACCGTGCCAGTCAAGGACATCACTGCCGAAATGGGCCGGACAACGCAGAATCTTATGGGGCCATTTGTTTATTTGGCCCTTGAGGGTGATGTTCCCAGGATTCGAACTCGGGACCTTAACCCAAGCAGTTGCCCTCCTGGTACTATCTGGACATTTGTTTATTTGGCCATTTTCAAGAAATTGCAATACCAAATTTCCTGCTTGGTTTAAAAAATGGTGGACTTTCTTTGGTCTACTAGACTCATTATTTCCTCTTGAAATTCAAGAAAAATTCAACTTCTACAAGAGCAAGACTTCAACTCAGTCCATCACTAAACCAAGACTTCTGACTTTCTGTTCAAGATTAAGAATCCCATGGATTCTCTCATGGAATATCATCAAGAAGCAAGAGCAACCTCCTCCATTTCCATTATATCTTTCTAGAGAATTCAGCATCAAATGTGGACAAATTCAATCATGATTTGTATGTCAATAGAAATTTTGCAATAATATCAACAAGGCCATGATCATCAAATTCAAAAGATTCAACTAGTTCTTCTCAAGGACCGACTCAAGAAGAATTCCTAACTTTGAAAAGCAAATGTCAAGCTTCATTAGCAGTCGCTATTGATTTAGAGCAATATCGTCAATGACTCATTCAAACTCTCAAGCAATTTGGAGATCAAGAAAATGAAGAAACTGAAGATGTAGTTTTATCAGATGATTCATACGTAGACCCTGAGTTTATCCTTTACGGAGGACCTATAGGTCAATCTAGATAAAAGATTTCAAGAATCTTTTGTACATCCGTATCTTTGTAAATTGTTTCTTTGTGTTTATCCAGTAAAAAAAAAAAGAGAAAAATATGTAAAGCCTGAAAGTGTGAAAATTATATATATATATATATATATATATATATATATATATATATATATATATATATAATCAAATAAGTCAAAAGATGAATAGTAGTAAATAGTAGACTTTGTCTACTAATTCATTTGGCAAGCAACGTGGAAGCAAAGAAGAAAATTTTTTTCTCAAAGCCTCTGACAAAGAAAAAAGATATTCTCCCTTTACAGACTTCAAGGCCACAGCTGTCTCCCTATGTGAGGAAATTAAAAATTTTCAAGATTGAAAGAGAGTTTCATGTCCGTTCCCTCGCCTATAAAAGGAGCTTCAACCTTCTTCATCAGGCAGAGTTTCAAGAGCATGGAAAAGAGCTTGAAAGAGAGCTTCAAAGAGAGAGTGCAAAAGTGAGAGTGAGAAATTAAGAGTTCAAAAAATTTTCTCTTTTAATTTTCTTCCTTTTGTATTCATCAATTTGAGTCATCCCTCTACTGTCATCTAGCTTGTAGTCATCAACTCTCTGTAATCAAGGTATATTTCAAT